>JAJHUR010093195.1:0-17365 GCA_027495735.1 Lutjanus campechanus
GTCAGTCTCTGTAGGGATCCTTTACATAATGTTGCCAGACACTAATAATCTGAGCCTGTCGGTGGCTGAAGCACTTTTAGTGGACACACTTTGATGATGCGCAATTGCCCATAATGGTAACACTTCAGCCCATGCTGCTGGCTGCAGCGGTCGCACTGGATATTGGACCAGTTTCAAAAATTGCTGTACCCATTAGCCACTTTGAGACAAATACATGGGAAAAGAGGGTTCAGTTTGAAAAATACTGACATTTACCTTTGAGCTAAGTGCAAGTACTCTCCTGAAGTACAAATCTTAATTACTGCATATTCTGCTACTCCTTATAGAGTTGTATACAGTAAAGTTTGGGCCTTTTTGTGCTGGATCTCAGCACTATTTCCCAGCATACATGTTTCTGTCATTACCTCCTCTGTGTGTATGGTATTCATAAAGTGAACTGATACTGATGCTGATTCCAAATGACAAAAAATGCAAACACAACTACCTGTATGCACACAAACACCCCCCCGCCAAATAAGAACTTCTGTTTCCTGACATTTAAGTCCCAGGAGTCCTGACAATATGTCAACATGTCTTCCCATCAACCATCAGCGTTACTGCCAAGCTGCAGAATAATGAACCGAGCCAGCTTGATGGCACGGCATTAAATTCACACTCCTGAAGGCTGACCAAAGCCCTGACCCTAGCTATTCTAAGACGAGCCTCGAGATACTGGCTGTGCTCCAGAGATGTTTCCAACATGTTAGCCTTTACTGGCGCCGGGGGACACCAGGAGATGAAGAAGGAGGAAAAGAATAAGAGGGGTGACGAGGGAGGCAACATTGATTTGATTTCTTGCGGTTGAAAAGCTAAAGGGAATGTGGGATACTGCTGTAATTGTCAGCAGACATTAAGTGCTCATCCCTGTGCAACAGAGCATGTTTTCACCAATTGATCAACTGTCCACACTTTTTAAGTTACACAATCCTAATCTCTAATTGATCGATTAAGATACTGTTTTTTTTTATGCTGTTTGGGAGCAACTGGGCATTTAGCTGTCGTTATCTCTTTTTGTTGGTTTATCAAATTGCTTGTCATATCAGACTTCTGTTATCAGCCGTGACTTGCCTGTGGTATTTGCTTGTATTTATTTTGATACTAAAAAAATATGAAAACATGATCACTTTATCTGTGAATTTCAGGACATCTTGGGGCACAACAGATTTGCTGGCGGCCGAGTCATAGCGAAGACAACAGAGCATAACAATATGAACCAAAATAACAGCTAGGCAATCTGTTACAGTCTGTGTCAAAAACATTGTAAATATAAACATTGCCAGATTATCGTAGCTCATCTGCATTCACTGTCTGCTACTTCAGCATCTGTGGCAGCTACATTAATGTCAGTCACATCACCTCAGCGACAAGTGAAATCTGTGGGTAGAAAGTAGAGATGCACCAATGCACTTTTTTTCAGTTCTCATCTGATTCCGATACCTGAATTTTGATATCTGCCAATACTGATACTGTACCGATACCAGAGCTATCTTTTCTTTGTTATTATTATGTGTAAGGTGGCGTGAGGCTGGAACTGAATTTCAGTTTAATGGTGAAAGGTTCGAAAGCTTGTTTGGTCTAAAGTTTGGTTGAAAATTCATGCTCCAGAGGTTTGGACTTGTGCAAATGGTGTCCTCCAACCATTGTGGGGCACTGTAGGATTGTGGTTTGTGACATTCAAATGTGCTGCAGATATTAGGCTCGCTCGCGATGAACTGCAGGAGGTGGGGGACAAAAAGCTTCAGTCATGTCGGACAGCTTCCGGAAGATTTCAGAGAATATACAAGGAGAGACACTAACATCCTGTTAGATCACCTGTGGGCTAACTGTAGTTTGCAGACAATGTTCATAGCTGAAGAAATAAAGTGCTATTTTATGTTCTAACATGTGAGTTTTACTTGTACTGAGTACTTTTTGTTAGTATTTGTAATGTATCTGTTTTGAACATGATGATTTATGCTGAATTTTCTAATACGAATGCAGTTACTCTATGATAAATTGTAATGTAGACTTGACAAGTAAAGTATTAGATATCATTCATTTCGTAATGCGTAGCAAAACAGCTGCAAGAAGGAAACACGTTAAAGGGATAGTTCACCCCAAAATAAAAATTCAGCCATTATCTACTCACCCTCATGTTGATTGAAGGTTGGGTTTAGTTTTTCAGTCCACAAAACACTGCTTGAGTTTCACCGGAAAACAGCGTTGCAGAATCTCCCAAACAATGTAGGTGAATGCTGACCAGTTTTCAAAGATAAAAAAAATCATAAAATTCCTCTATACTGCTCGTCTGGTGTAATCCAAGTCTCCTAAAGTCCTGACATGCAGCACCACACACACCCAGTTCAGACAGTGTGCACACGCACATGAACGTGGCTCCAAGCTAAAGATCTGAAGTGGAGATTTAAGCTAAAAACATGGTGTAAATAACATTTTAAGCAAGTTAATTTAGCATGCCAGAGCTTTAGGAGACGTGGATTACACTAGACGAGCAGTATGGAGGCATTTTATTTATTTATTTATTTATTTCTGTTGTTTTTCTTTTTTTCTGTTGTTTTGTGGACTAAAAGACTAAACCTGACCTTCAGCATGAGGGTGAGTAAATAATGAATGAATTTTCATTTTTGGGTGAACTGGATGTAGATTTTAGATAGGCAGATGGAACAGTGATGTTTGTCCAATATCAAATGAGTGAATTATGTTAATATCAGCCCCCATCTCTAATGGATCTGTCCCATCTCTAACAGAAAATCAAGACAAATACACATCTTCTGTCTCAGTGAAGAAACTTTCATTATTTATGGGCACAGAAATATCCGTTACATGTTTTGACTGCATGTCATCACTTCTGTTTCAATTGTTTGTGTTGGTAGTCAAGGAATTTTCAAAGTTTCACTCAGTAAAATAACTCTGTATGCGACATTCAGCTAAAACACTAAAAATCTAACCACGCAGATCTCCTCTGGGGTCTTTGAATGTGAGTGATACAGTGGCATGTTAAACTCAAATCGGGACATTGGCAGAGATGTTTATGAGAAATGTTCCTAAGCACAGAACAACAGCCTCATTGTGCCGCCCTCTGGTATTCCCTTGTCTCCGTCTGATGCTGTGAAGCACGGTTAATTTTGAAGTTGTCAAGCGGATGCCAAGCGGAATAATTATCTTATAATAATGGAGTTTTCTTTTTTCTTTTTCTTTTTTTTTTGCTTTTCTTCTCTCTGCGTGTGCCTCTCAGCCGGAGGTGGACTCAAGGGTAAATGGAGTGTCCTCTCCCACTGTGCAAGATCGAGGGCCGCTTACTGAAAACTCAGGTGAGGCACTTAAGCGCAAAAAGACTTGCATGCTCAGATGCAAACACTCACACTACCACTGATTCTGATGTATGACGGTCCTTGGAATTCAATCACTGAAGCTATATTTTGCAGCATTTAGCATGAAAGTTAAACTCAAAGTTTGAACACAAGTCAGAAAAGGATCTCACACTGTCTCTCTGCAAATGTAAACTTGTTGCTCACTTTGGTATGGTGCCATATCAAAGTGTGTCTGTAGTTAATGTAATTCAACTTTTGTGTGTGCGTGTGTGTGTGCGTGTGTGTGTGCGTGTGCGTGTGTGTGTATGTATTTGTTCAGATGAGCTGCTGGACTCCCACAACAGCAGCTCTGACCTGGCAGATGTAATGGAGCAGATTAACAACTCCTTCCCTGCATGCAGTCGTAAGTTTCCTCCTCCTCCTCCTCATCCTCCTCCTCCTCTCCCGCCGTGTCTTCCCAGGCCCTGAAGGCAGATTTGTGTTTTGCCACAAGGACGCTGGTCAGCAGAAAAATAGTGCATGTCACACCATTTAGTTGTTCCCACGTCATCCCACACAGGGAAAGTTCATGTGTAGCTTACCAGATGTGTGAATTAGGCAAGTTTGTACCATCCTCTACAGATTGTTTTCTCCATTATTTGTCTGGTCTGTAAAATGTTTTTTAAAAAGTCACAAATTTCCTCATCCATGACTTGTTTATTCCTATCAATAGTCCAAAACCCAAAGATGTTCAGTTTATTGTCAAATTTCACAAAGAAAACCAGCAAATCTTCACAATTGAAAAATTGGAAGACAGACAATTCATCAATTTTAAAAATAGTTGCCAATTAATTCTGGACTAAACATTTCAGCTCCAAAAATGTCTATTTTAACTTTAAATCTTTATTGCTATTGTCTTACATTTTACATATTATTATTGAAACAATATTTAACTGGAGGCTGTTTATTTGATCTTTAATTATAAAAAATGTTTATTTGTTTTTAGTTTAACTGATAAGTACAATGCAATAACATTTTTGTGTTTTACAAACAGAGCAAAATTGAATAAATGATTGACAAAAACACAAAAAGGGGTGGGGGGGTGGCAGTTCAGTTTGCTGAACAGCTCCCCATATAATTATCATTACAACTGTTATCCCAAATGTTTCAAACAATGTTCAAACACAGTGAAATCTGTAATTTATTCAAGGCAACGGTGTGTTTGTTAGTTAGCTAGTTCCTGTAACTCCTGGGTAAACACGGGACATGCAATGCCAACGTTGAGTGTTAAAGCCAGACTAATAGACTGAGTTAGCGATGTGAAATCACCAGCTATTAGTTCATTTACACAGAACATAGGAAATATATGTCTGAAAGTCTGAAAGTAAAATGGATCTCTTTGTTAAAATAATATTAGTGTTTGCGATGCTAATTTCCATTAGCGCTTTGATGGGAATTCCCATTATGTGTTAGCATTGAGCTAACATACTAATCCCTAGTTATTTATAATGTTTAATTTGTGGAACTGTGTGAATTTTTTTTTTAAAAGCCCCAGTTTGTGCACAGCCTGCGACAAATTAAACTGTCTGGGGTCCTCCCAGATCAGATGTTCTGATTATTTTTTTAGTTTTTAATTAATTAAATTCACACAGTAGTTTATTCTATTTATTCATGCTAGTACTTTTTTATATCTGTGACCTCTTCTACAGGGTTCCCTGTTTGACGAATGAAATAAATGGAAAAATAAAAAATAAATGAAAGAGAAACGGAGGCAGGGGAGAAACTGTGGTTCTTTTCTGATACAATCAACTTCATCTGCAGCTTCAGCCAGACTTATCTACTCTGGAATCATCTCCTTCACTTTCTCTCGCTGCTTTTGTTGATTCTTCTGTCCTCTCCATCCTCTTTCACCGCCTCACACACTTATGCTCTGCATTTGTCTTTTCTATTTTTTACTTCATACTGTCATTCAGCTTTTGTGTATGAATGTATGCGTGTGCGGCTGTGGGATGTCATGTATAAATGATTGCAGCTCAAGCGGCTGTGCGCTTGTCTGCAGTCGTGAATTTAAAAGGTCTTGTCCTGTATTTCAATGAAGAATGGTATATAGAGTGCTTTTTCAACAAGTGTAATCATGGTTTGTGAAGTGCACTGTGACTTTATGGTTGTGATTCTGATTAAGTGCTTTCTCAAACACATAGATTTTAAATACAGCCTCAGGGTTTTTCCGATTATCATTTAAATTTGGTATTTGAAATGATCGGGAGAAATGTTAGACCCTCATTAGTCTTTATAGGAGAATTTGAAAGACTGTCCACCTCTGGGGATATTAATCAAATAGAAAAATAAATAAAAATGTACGAAAAGCGAGCTAGAGCTCACTGACTTTAAATTGAATTCGAATTTTTTGAGTCAAAACTCCTATGAGGGCTTTAGTTAAAAATCCATTCTAATCTGGCAGACGCTCCAGCGTTATTAGCATTTGGTTACTGCACAGCTCCAAGGCACCGGGACTGAACAGCACAGAGCGGCGTGTGTGCATGAATATGTGGGAGGGACCCAGAGGCTGATAATTTAGTGTAGTCTTATAAAAACAGAGATGAACTGGGGAGTTCAAGTGTTAAACTACTTTATTGTCTCTTTGCTTTGTCTCCCACAGCCTCGAGCCTCTCCTCAAGGCCACAGGTAAGACGAGGTTCTTCCTCACTTTGAGAATTTATAATAATTCTGTGTATTTGCTGCTTGTATGGAAGCTCCTGTTTTTCTTCCTTTCTGCTTCACTGTGTGTGTTTCCGGGTCACTATTTTAGTAACGGGCAAAGGTGAGGGACGTTTGAGCAGAGCAACGGAGGTAATTACAGCTGCCGCTGTGGCTAAAGTACTCTCCTCCATGTAGCCTTCACCTGCCGCAGCCTTCCACATTTGGTGGCCTGTGAGTAAGAGATGGCTAATGGGTGTCTGTGGAGTGCCATTAGCTGCTCATCTCATTTCCCCAGTATGAGGCCAAGGTGCATTTTGGGACAGAGGTGTTGTGAAATCTGTTGGCACTGACCTCCTGCTGTAATTTTTGGTGCCCTTCCTTTCACTCCTTTCTTCCCTTTCTCTCGCTGTCTTTTTAAACTGCCCAGCTTGTCTCTTCAGACACTGCTAATACCTTTACACACCAGCTAAACTGCTTATTTGCCATTAATCCATTTGTGGTGGCTGTTGCAGGACACGTACTTTGCCTTTAATTTCTACCCTTTTCTTAGATGACCATTGCACGTCAACTTATCGCTTTCAGCACTTTAAACCATTTAATTTAAGTCAGATCGAGCTTATCATGACTCTCTATTATGCCCGTAATACACTCTGCTTACATTTCCTCAGTCTCCTTTTGCTGGTATTTATTATCACTCCCTAATGCGATAGGTCGTGTCTGTGCTTGTCCAACGGGGCTGAAGCTTGTCCACTGCTAATGTTGCATACTACTGGACCTGTCAACATATTTTTTGTGCTTGTTACGGTGATTCACAATTTTATGAAAAAACAATTTTATTAACTACTAGCCCGGCCAGAAGGGGCTGCAAGTCATCAACAACTGCTAGGCTAAAAACAAGGCTTACTTTACATGACTTTAAAAACAGATATCCATAGAAAAGTTTTGTTTCACCTTAAACTGGAGCATCTGCAGATTAATTCCATGTCCGATGTATTATGATCCACTAAAGTCAGGTGTGCTACGAGATGAATAAATCTCTGTTTTGTAACAGGATTTCCTCAAAAAGTCCCCTAAAAAGTCTTAAATCCAATAATCTGAATCTTAAAAGTGATTTTGACAGGTCTTAAAAAATGATTGGATTATGAAGATAATGTTACATTCATTTGCATTAACTCCTGTCTTGCTTTTAAATGTGTTTTGGGGGGATTTTTTTATTGATTGATCAAGCTGTAACAACTACAAAAAGTAAAGACAAGATGATGATGATTACTCGCTTTTGTGACTTATCGTCCCATCCATTATTTACTGTCAGGCGAACCTGGTCACAGTTACAAAACTATTATACTAGTTTATGTATCTTAAAGAAAACTGAGACTATACCATGCAAACTTAATTAAAAACTCTAGAAATCTTCGCTAGTTGCATCTGGCACTGTTGCATTGTTGTAGGTGCTTCATCATCTGTTGCAAGGCAGAGAGACCTGCTTTCTCCTAGTCTGAGTCATCCTTTCACTCTCTCCTTTGTTTCCGTTGTCCTTGGCGAACACCATTCCATACACTCTTTGTTGGCTTTCAAGCGGAGACATGGGTGAATAGGTTTGAGTGCTTAATTCCATTTCTTAGAAGACATTCTATGTTTTGTAAAATCTCTTCTGCATCATCCCCACCCACCTACTCCTTGTTCTTCACAACGAGCTCCTAATGGAGTGTAACTGGCTTGAGGGACTGCAGTCCATTTACCAGCTTTCAAACCCGATTACTTTGTTCGAACCTCTGACATTTTCACACACACTGAGGTCTTGATGAAGAGAAATGAGGCGGGTTTATCTGCGGCACTTGGACTGCTGAAAAAGACAAGAGTGCTAACTTTCGGTGGCACTCACCACTGTGTTTTAAAGGGTGTAATTTCTGCTGCCTGTTCCAGCGTGGTGATTTCATGTTTGTGCTCTGTGTTTTGCAGGTGATGTGAGGACAGTCACCACGGAGGATGGTGTGTGTTTGTGTGTTGGAAGAGACAGGACCATTCCCAAACAAACAATCTCCCCGACCCAAAATCCCAAAGACGCACAGGACCAGACAACTTAACTACTTTTACCACCTTGTCTTGTACTATGCAAACTGTACATTTTATGAACTGTAGATTGTACCTGAACTTGGTTCAACATTTGTCAGTGATTTGTTTAGATATGCAGATGAGTATATGGACACGGGGCTTTGTATAGTAAAATATGCTTTTTTTTTTTTTTTGCTTTTTGTTTTTTTTCAGAGGGAGGTTTGCTATTTGTGTTTTGTTCTTGTTAAGTTCTGCCTTCACTGGGAATCAAAACTGTTACAGTTTTTTTGTCATTCCACTGCTCTGTATCCTCCAGCCCCCGGTTGCAATTATTTGTCAATGAAAGTAGCCGCAGGTTTTCAGTCTTTGGGAGCACGCACAGTTCCTGAGTAATAACATCCAGTGGCTGAAAGGGTCATTTTGAAGATGCAGACTGTCACTTCTCAAAGCGTCTGTTTTGTTTTGAAGATCTATCTCGTAGCATGCTCGATGTCAAGTTCCCCTTTAAAGCGTTGATATGCCGGCAGACTTTGTGTCGACTGCGATTTGTTAATGTAAACTTTACCCCTTCTGTGCCTATACAGTTTGTCATTCCACGTGTGGAAGACACAGATAAGAGAATTAAAGTGGGATTGTGTATAAAGAGAGACGTTTTGGAAAATAAAGATTTAAATTTAAAGTTGTTCTGAATTTGGGTTTGTAAGAGGCCCGCCGTCATTATGTAGAATAGTTTTTTTTTTTAAATATATATGTTCAGAAATCAGAGGAAAGCCATGATTGCCTTGCTACCTCAGACTCATAGACACAGTTTTGTTTTCGTGGTTTGTAAACTTGTTTAAAACAATTGTGAGATCATTTACAGAACAAGAACAGCCTGGTTTAGCATTCTAAGCTTTAGCTTACTGTATTGGTGTACACTGCAACGAGGAGATACCAAGTAAAAAAAAGTTACTATTACTGTACCACCATGGGTCTGTGGCCTGCTGAAGCTAGCCGCCCGTTAGGACGAGTATTACTTTACTTTACTGTTGTTGGTTTTTCCACTGGCCTTCTAGCACTGGTCCCTCACTGCGTTGTGTTGTTGTGCTATATGCTATCCTGTAAAACTTGTGAGACTGAACAACACTACTATAACCTCCTCTGACTGTAGACTAACGATGATGATGTTGGTGATGATTTTAATGATTCCAATCATGATGAACCGTACCATGGCAGAACTGTGTCGCTTCTCCTGAGGTATGTAAAATAGATTGACCACACTACGTGTAATATGGCTACGTTGTTTTATTCTAAATAAAATTTTTATAACAATTATGCATCCGCTCTGCTGTCATTTTTTCTTACCATCTGCTCTGTGTGGACTGTACAATAACGGCTGTAAATATTTAAAGGTGATGTAGAAATAGGGGTTCCAAAGGGTTCTTCCTGAGGGGCCAGAACCATTTGCTTTTGAAGAAAGGCTTTGTCAGGGGTTCTTTTGAAGACTAAGGGTTTCATTAAAAACCCTTTCATCCAAACAATCCTCTTTTTGATTAAAGAAAAAGAAAAGGATTTCAATCCTTGAAGAACTCCTGTCAAGGGTTCTTTGTGCCATAATAAAAAAATAAGGGTTATTGGTATCCTTGGTATCAACTCTACTCTACCCCCTGGGTGGGTTCTAGATAAAACCCTTGGAATATAGAAAGGGTTCCCGGTAGAACCCCCTGATGGCCCTTTTCCATAAAATTAGTGCTGTTTCTTTAACCTCTTGGAACCTTGGTGCTTTCTAGCGAGCCAGCTCTCATCTCCACCATTTTAAGTGGAACCGTAGTAATCAAGGATGTAATCAAGAGAGGACGCTACACAATAACACGCCCACTTTGGTTCCAACGCAAAACCTGCTATCTTTTGGTTCCAGCTGAGAACTAACTTTTGGGGTTCCAAACCAATTTATTATTGCTGGAACTGCTCAAAATGGTTCAAAATTAGGTCTTGAACAAGATCGGGGCCAGTTCCATAGTGTTGGAAAAGGCCTATGGGTGGGCTCTTGTTAGCACCCTAAGAAGGTGGAATGGTTCTGGATAGAACCCTCAGATAGGCCTTTTCCACCAACAAGGAACCGGCCCTGTTCCGGTTTGTGCGCCTTATATTAAAAGATTCAGAGCATCACCACCAAAAGCCCTAAAAATTGGTCCCAGCTGGTTTTTAATGACATCCTTGACTGAGATGGTTCCATTCAAAATGGTGGAAACACGAGCTGGTTTGCTCTGTATCACTTAGGTTTGAAGACTCTTGAATTTGACTGGTTCAAGAACCAGAGTTATTTGGTGGATGGAACCATTACTCCATAGAAGGGTTCTCTATAGAACCTCTCATAGGGGATTCTGGGTGAAGCCTTCCACAGATGGCTCTAGTAATAACCCTTTATGAGGGGTTCTAAGTAGAACTTTCTGAAAGGGCTTCAAGTAGAACCGTTATAAAAGAGAGCACTCCAGGGACAAGCCAAAGAACACGTTATGGTTCTAGTTAGCACCATTATTTCTTCTAAGAGTGTAGCTGAATATCTTCACAGTCATCAAAAATTCATCTCACCGCTTGAAGTGTTTTCATATGCAGCACTTGACCTGCATTTAAAAGCATCTTACACACACCCACACCTGGTTTGAGGAATTTAGGCTCCGTTACTGCCAACTCATCAGCGTCATCCAGCCGGCGCCGTGGCATCATTATTTATCAAAGGAATTGATCACGCAGTGGGTGGTTGTATCATTATTACATGTTTGCAGTGAGCATGCTGAGCTGTAGCCGAGAACTCTAAATGAATGATGAAAGGTAATTAGCTTCTTCGCCTTTTACTCCAGCCCTTCAAGTTCATTTTTCAGCATTACTCACTTGTGGCTGCATGCACTGATTATTATTCTTAAAGATTGTGTGATGTTCGATTAAAGATATTTACCTTGGCCTTGCTTTGGCCCTGCTGATAGTGTTATAAATCAAATCTGACCGCACAAGTCATTTCATGGTGTAGAATCGGCTCATTTCAGCAACCTGTCAGATTAAATTATGTCCCAACAGGAAATTGTCTGTACTCTTAATGCTGCAGTTATTAGACCACACCAAACTCGGATAGCTTTCTTCCTTCCTTTAAAGGGATAGTTTGTATTAGTTGAAGTGGGGTTATATGAGGTATTAGTTGAAGTGGGGTTATATGAGGTACTTAACAATAATCATTGTATTAACTACAGGAGATGCTGGTTGGTATGCCCCCAGTTTAGAGAAGCAGAGAGGAGTACCAGCACAAACGCTAAGAAATGAACTGCTGTTGACAGTGTCAGGAACAAAGGACATTTTAGACACTTTAAAAAGGGTCCACCTAAAAAAATTCAATATCACTTTACATGTACACTATATTTAGAATATGTTCACCACTTTAGCTTGCTGGCAGACTGCCAAATATCACTCTATATATACATTTTGTTGTTGACCATGTCCACAGCTGGTCATTGCTTGGCTTCCATGCTGGTGAGCCTCTCTGCTTCTCTTACTTGGTGGTGTGCCACCTGGCATCTACTGTGGATGATACATTGAATACTGATAAGTACTTCATACTAACCCACTTTAAATAATCTAAACCATCCCTTTAATCGCTCCTTCCTGACCTTACAGTCCTTTATTAGTTCTCTCTTCATCACAAGTGTTAAGAGGCAAGTCATAGCTTTGCAACCATGTCCTCTTTACTTCAGTTTAGAAGAAAAAGTGATTGCTGATGTATCGGTCCCTGGATCACTGCCATCACTCATCATTTTTTTTGTTGTGTCACCTGCTCAGATTGGACACAAATTAAAGTAGTAGCTTTTCCATGCTGGACAAGTTTTTGTCTTAATAGCACTTCCCTATCATCTATGGTCCAGCCGTTCCATCACACGCTTCAATAATGCAACACCAGCCAAGTGGTGGTGCACCCTAATTGGATCTAGGGCTACTGTACATATTCTGACTCCTTATAGACAGCGCGCTCACATCCTCTGCGCTCCCTGAGGTGCTTTAATTAGACTACCCCTCCCATTTCTTTAATGCACTGCAGGAATCAGCTCGTTTGTAAAGGCAAAGAAGTTTGTAAGTAACAAACCAGCATGCACAAGGGAGAGGTGGTGTTTATTCCTTTACTGGATCCTGTTATGAAAAGAGGTGTAATGGTATTGTTATTAATATTAATGTGACAATAAATGTGAAGGTGGATTTGGTTTAATTAGTGTAGCAATCTAGTATGCTCATATGGAACTTAGTCAAAACAATATTGCATGAGTTATCTGCAATCTTTTTCAAAGTATTTTAATCCTGCTCAGACGCAGCTCTCTGTGACTTAGCGCATTAGACTGTCAGGCTCCAGTGAGATGGAGTCTGCTTGCTAGACTGAGCAAAGATTAACGCTCTTCAGTTCAACAAAAGTACACCCCAATTAATGGATGTTTTAGTAATTGTATGATAATGATGTCAGTGAAACTCTCTGGAGGTCAAAGGTCAGGCTCGACTACAGAACAGTGCAGCCCTGGAGCTGGTAGACAGTGACAGATGCTCGCTGACATGGAAGATTCGGGCTTGGGGAACTCTAATCAACAGTATCCTGCGAGCCATGTCCTCAGTCTTAATCAGACAGCCTACTGCCATGGCAGCCTCCTGTGGCTGTGATGCTCATTACACACCAACAAACTAAATGGATGAGGAATGATGAGGCAAGAAATGTGATGTTTGGCTTGAGGGTGCAGTATGCTGTAATCAAAAGCAGAAAGTTTGCAAAAATAATCTTGAGGTCCATTTAGAATCTGAGGCTTTCTATTCATCTGAACACTTGTCATCCATGTGGCTCAGAAGAGGAGACTGAAATTTCATTCTTAACCTTCGAAAAAAGCAGTTGACAACATAATCTCACCACAAGGTCCACTCAGTTTCAGTCACCTCTTCCTTAGTAGATGGGTTGTGTCCACTTTGGAGCAACTTAATAAGCTGACGACAGTGAGTACTTGATTTAATTTACATTTTTTTCCCACAATAATGTATTTGATTTAACACTTACTACATTTACATACCATTGTACTGTATGCATATAGTATATATATAAAAGAAAAGAACAAGGTTATATACTTAAGTTTAAGTATGTCTTATATTAATGTACCAATCTTAAAAAGAAAAAATAAGAGGGCAGAGTGGTAGATAATTCAGAAATCAATTTGCTTATACTTGGCCTACTTTTCTATGGTAGAGCAATAATTTATTTGGTCAAAACTTATTTCTACAAAATAAATAAATAAATAAATAAATAAATAAATAAAACAGTTAACTAATGTTAAGGTTAATTCAATATTTAATTTTATTTAATTTCACATTTCATATTGTTGTAATACAACTTCCCGCCACTGGGTGGCAGCATTGAGCGCAGCTACCAGCCGGTCGGTCGTTAAGGATCCTGCGCCATCTTGGATTTTATAAATGATTTCCCGTCCAAGTTCTATTAAATGTTGGTTTTGTTACTGTTCACGTGATACAAATAGTTTTTTTTCTGCTAATAACATGCTGTAGTAGATCCACCTTCATCCGAGAATTTGTATTTTTAAATTCCTCTTATAGGTTTTTTAATACATTAGTAACTGATATTTTTGAGTAAAATTACTAGCTAGTTAGCGACCTGTTCCCCTCTGAAGTCCTGTTCAGCGGTGAAGGCACCTACCTGACTTTGAGCTACTGTCTTCTGTCGGTTGGAAATCTTTCTGAACTGACAAGGTGAAAATGTGAAACTGTGCTACACATCTTTTTGGGAGGGCTTCCAGGCGAGGTCTGGGGTTATACCGTTGTTTAATTTAAAAGCTTGTTTGTTTGACGTTAGTGTTGTTCAGTTAAGCTAATTTGAACATGAGCTAACAGCTAACTAACGCAAGGTGGCATCCTTCGTTTTTCATTCAAAGGTGTGCAGAGGTCCAGAGTGTTATGAAGCTGCTGTTTATTTTATGAACTCCACGTACTTTTTGTCTTGCAGTTTCATTTTCTATTTTTAGCCACACTGCTGGCTCTGGAAAATGACAGTGTTGATTAGTGAGACGTTTGTTCTGCCAGTTGTGTCCACCTCTTTGGACTGAAATATCTCAGCAACTGTTGGATGGATTGCAATGAAATATTGTACAGACTTTTATTATCCCCAGAAGATGAATTTTAACAACTTTGGCATCTCCTGACTTTTCTCCCTCCCCCATCATCAGGTGAAAGTTATAGCTGGGTCAATACTTTGGTTTATGATCAAATACTTGCAAAACTATTGACATTGCCATTAGCCTCTGATGCATTTTGTGTTTAGCGCTAATTAGCAAAGCATGAGGGCTAAACTAAGATGTTCAGCATGGTACATATTTACCTGTAAACATCAGCATGTTAGCATGCTGACACAGCTGTGGCTAAGTACAGTACAGTGCTGGTGTGGCTGTTGTTTACACACATTGCATTCTTTTATGCACGCTTTTACATTCATCGTTGAAATTCAGGTTTATTACAAAATGTAAAATATGCCACTGGTGCATAGTGAAATTATTGCACTTCAGACACGTTGATGTCAAATTTATAGTCGTTATTTATCTGTAATTGTTTTGTTGGAACCCCTTGATTTGATTAGATAGATTTATTGACAACTGAATATTTTATTAATGTTTTGTTTGCTCAGTCACCTAGGCTTTGTTCAGACTGCAAGCAAATTAGATTTGCTTCACAAATCAGATATTTAAGACAGACTGTCTGCATTGTTGTTTGCAAGTGATCAGATTTTTGTGTCCGGACATCACCCACCCATCTGCATGGGTTGCTGTGGCAACAACGTATGCGCCAGTAACGTAGGTGTACAGAAGTCTCCCCTCAAAGTGTCTGTCCATGGACTGTTGTTCTCTCTTTTCTCTGCTATATTACTCTGCTAGCAGCAGCATACACTGTAGATTCCAGTCCAGCTGCTCTGATGCACTTCTGTCACTCTGGATTTGACTTTGTCATCGTGTGTTGTTTTGTGAGTGACAGATAAGATGCTTTGAAATCCTATTTGTGCAACCAGAGCATCCAGACTGAGACACATTTATCCAAAGTCCAACTGGAATCAGATTTCAAACCACGTCCAGATGTGACTCGGACCTGATGAGTATAAATTGCATTTCATGTTTTGTGTTTCCATATCCAGACCATTTAAAATCAATCTGGATACAATCTGCCAAAATTTGCCAAAAATGGATTTGGATTGGCAGTCTCATCAAGGCCCTCAGTGTCTGGAACTGCTCTACTATAATTTAATCTCTTTTTTTAATCACTTTAGTTTTTATTGCCTAAATACATATACAAGCACAACAAAAACATAACAGTAAAACAGTTCACAACTAATAATAAAGATTGCTGTGTTATTTGCTTATTAAAGCAATTTACAATTTACATTATTATCAATAAAATTATACAGCGCAGATGTCTTCATTTGTAAACCTAATCCATCCATTCCCTGCACAATATCTAACCACTAACTATGTCTGGGTGGGTCAGTTTTAAGCTAGTATCTTGTGATGACCTTTCTCCTTGCTGTAAGTACAATTTTGACCTCATTTCATTTCATTTCATTTAGATTAAGCTCGAGCAGTCTGCAAGAAACCACTGACCCTTATTTCCTTCAACAACAATTTTGCTGCCAGCTGTTTAAGACCAGACCAACTGCACATGCATGCACAAGTAAGTAACTAAGTGACCTCATGGGTGCCTGTAAGGGCCACAGCCAGAAAATTTGGGGGCTTCAGGAGTCAGGAAGAGCTTAAGAAGACTTCTGATACAATGAATATGTTAAATCTCTATTCTCTGCCTATTGTAACACCCTGAATCATCTTGAGTTTCCCCTGTTCCTCACTTGCCTCTGCTGCCTCCTTTTTATTTATAGATGACCTCATTGGCAATCAAACCTTCACCCTGGTCTTGTCAGTATTCTGTTTTACATGCAACATTTAAAAAAAAAGCACACTTGTCCTGTGTTTATGAGCCTCTCACAGGATAACAGACAATATCTAATCTGCCTAATTTCCTTGTCCTTTTGTCCTTATTCTCCTCTGAGCATCACCATCTGTGATTTGCTAATTCTCTTTGCTGTGGGTAAAAACAGACTACGACGATTCCTCCAGGCTTTGGCCGTATGGCCTCAGCTGTCCACCAACCAAACAACCAGCTCATTTTTCTGGATAGGACGGTGGTGCTGATGGTGCTAGATGTTTATTTTTTTCCCTTCCTCAGCCCATTTCTCATTCATGCAGCAACGCTGGCTGGCATGCAGATCCGTTCGACAGCTGTCCCCTTTGATCAGATGCTTGGCAGGCAGCAACAGGGCTGGTGGTATGGGTGTCTTGGCGGGTAGCTGCCCCTGGCACAAGGCAAGGACAGGGAACAGATGTTGAGGAGGCGGGGGAGGCAGGACACGGCCGGACCTATGTGGGGTTTGGGATACAGGCTGCACCCCAGAGAGATGGAGTCAGGGAGAAGGAGGAAGGGATGAATACAGGGCAAGCAGCCCAGAGGGGCGAAACAAAAACAGATCAGGAGAATAGCCAGTTTCTGTTTTCATTATCGCTATTATGTCAGCAGTTGAATCTCTGTTATGCTTACACAGTGCTCCTCCATGTAAATGTTGCAGCTCACACAAACTTGAGTTAAACTTGTAACCTAATGAAGCTCTCCGCTTTAACAGTTCCCTTGCAGTACTTATCTGCTCAGGTTTATTGTCCTCAGTGCACTTCAGATCTTCAGAATATGCTGAGTGCACATGGTGAGTTAGCATTAGCACCATATTAGCTCTCTCTCTTTGACAATTAATTTTAAGTAGCTAGCTCCACTGGACTTTCTCCTGGCAGGGCAACGACCTAGGGTTTTCATTTTGGATGCTTTAGGGAATATTCTGGGCATTCGTCCCATATCAGCATTTTCTTCTGCGGGCTTTAAAAAAGAGGAATAGAGAGCATAGCCTGATATATCGGGTATACTTTCTTATATCACTTTTATGTACTTCATTAAGAGCCAGCCTTAGTATGGCACAGTGCATCCGGCAGTTATGACCTGCTGCTGTTTCTCAGCCCCTCTTTAAACTTTTTATAATTCTTTTTTCAGATTTATGTCCATATATTCATTTTCACTTTTTTTCTCATCAATTCCATCTTTTCTTGAGTTTAATGCCATCCTTGTTATTATCAGTCGCCTGTCGCCTTTACGCTCATTTTTAAATGGAGGGTTCAGATTATTTGAAGTGGGGTTGTTTGAGG
>JAJHUR010093196.1:8523-19982 GCA_027495735.1 Lutjanus campechanus
TCGTTGGGGTGTGGTGGGGGGGGGGGGGGGGGGGGGGGACAGAATACATTTGTGTTCACACTGCTAAAAGAATGTTGTCACATGCAGCCCAGACCACCTCTGACTGTGGTCTGAGCAATCAGACCTCAAATGTGTCCTGCATGTGTTCATACTTTTACTGAGAGCTGTCCATTTGATATCGGATCACCCAAGATGCATGTTAATACCAGGTATGAACAGGCTCTTAGTGACTAGTAGAAATGCATAAACTCAGCAAAACCAAACAAGAGAGCAGAATGACAAGCACCCGGCCTTCTAGCCAACCAACACTTGCCATGGCTGTGACATCACAGCGAGGTACCTGCCAGAGAGTCCCATCAACTTCCCAGACGGCCCGAACAGGAGAATAGGTCTGCAGCACTTCCACACTCTGCTGTGGTGTGATGGCGTGTGAGTGTGTGAGTTAATAATAAGAGATTTGAAGTATGACCATTTAAAACAGAAGAAGTGAAGAAGGTTTCTGCGTAAGACTGAAAACAGGAGCAGGTTTGATTAGAAGTGAAATCATCAGGGAGTTTCAGGGAGATTCGGTGTTGATGAAGATGAAAATCAAAGGTAAATTAAGATCCTGCATTTGTGTTCTCTTTGTCTTGTACTATAAATGCCAAATCTGAATGACTGAATGACTAATCACATCTCACTCCTTGCCATTTGCAGCACCGAGACAGAAGAACACAGGTTAGGACTGAGTTGAGAGGTTCACAGAGGAGCAGGAGCACTGATGACATGGTCCATTGTCAGAGGTCAGACTCACAGTAGACAGTCAGGCTGATGGTTTTTTTGGAGCGGGTGTTGAGGTAGGTGTTTTGCGCCAAGCAGGCATAGTCGCCGGTGTGCATGCGGAGGATCTTGGTGATGGTGAACTGCGGCCCGGTGTAGACCTGGGAGTTGTTGTAGAACCAGACATACTGACTGGCTGGGTTGGACTGTGCTTGACACAGTAAGGAAACAGTCTCTCTTTCCAGGGCTGAATATCCCCGCTCTGTCATACTGTACGGAGTCACGTCTATCTGAGGAATGTCCGGACCAACTGAGGAGAAAGGACACAAAACACACTCAAGATATGTCGTACATCATGATGATGTTACAACATCAGCATGTCACAAAATACACATTTGTTCAATAATTTTGGTAATTAGGTTTAGTTGTAGTTTGAAAGAGAGACAATATTGATTAGTGATATCTTACTGGAAGGTGAAACACAAAGACCTGATTTCAACACATTTAATATTTCATATAAAATGTCAGTGGGCTGCAGAGGCAGAGGTACTGTCTAATGATTAAATCCTTGTCAATTTAAAGTGCTATCTTTATATCTTATATCTACTGTCTAGGATTCACACAAATAAAAATGTCAAATTAAGATGCAAAATTTCCAGTGACTAGTTTATGTTTGAATATCATGCCAATTATGACTCATTCATCAGGAACAGACAAATGTGTTTTGCCACTGTTAGCCAGCAAATGTTCAATACAGTGACAAAATGAATGAGTTTTTAAATGAAAAAGTGAGGAGAGAGACACCCCTCCTTCAGTAAAAGCTCTGGAGTAGGGAGGTAACATGAATCATAATGACAGGCATGCAGTGAAATGATTTCATTAAAATCCTGTCAAAGCCCAGATAATTTTTTCTCCCCCCTTTTTGTTTATCATGCTTTTTCATTTATTTGGAAGATGGTATTTGAACATTTTTTAACAATCAGAAGTGGGCCCTAAGTTATAGTCTAACTGACTCATTGATCCTTTATCTGACTGAGGTTTGGGCAAGTTAGAATCTATGGCACTGACCATGGCTCTGAATTATCAGTAAATCCATGACACTGTCTTTGGTGTGGAAGTTGCAGACAGATTTGAAACTGTAACATTTCCTCTGAGTCTCGCCCTTCTGTCATTTTCTTCTTGGATCGATAATATTTTAAATCTTAACTTAAACAAGTTCATGAGTCAGTTGACTCGTGACATAAAACTAACTGGCTCCATCTCCCCTGTTAAAAATCATAATAAGCAAATCACCTACTGCTCTTGGTGATACTACTTTCCATATTTTGATGCAAAAAATGACATGCAAAGATATGAAAACATTCAACAGTATTTTAACTGGGATAACTGGGATTCAGGGCTGTGGTCATTATCTGAGCAAAAGAGTAGCAGCTTGTTGTTAAAATGAGAGAAGCTAGCCTGGTCCACCATAAAGGGACAGTTCATCCCCAAATCAAAAATGCATATTACTATATTCACTGTTGCTATGCACGATGAGCCTGTTCTGCAGTTGCAGAATAAAAAGTTAACTTGACGCTGTAGTCCGAGTCATATGTTTATTATAAGTCACTGTAACAGTTAAGACATAACAGTGGTATTTATCAGTCTAGATAGTTTTGGTTTGTCTGCCTTCTCTCGAATATAATGGGACTAGATGGTACTTGATACTCAGACATCTCTGTGGCCAAAACTCTCTCCAAAACTCAGCAACTCACACCAAAACTATATAGATGGATAATACAACTACAAGTATTTTTGATTTGGAGTGAACTGTCCCTTTAAAGGTCAGTCCACCTAAAGTTAGCCTGGATCGAAGTTGCTGCACACATTTGAGCTAAACCCCAGCATGCATGACACAGGAACTTGGCTTATTCTTCAACAAACAGTCTGAACTGAACACACACACAGCGCTTCAGTGATACATTCACAGCAGTAACATCACATATGCCCTCTTTCTCTCTGTCTGTCTCTCTTGACTGCACATTTCATTAACAGCTACGTTAATGTAACTTAACGTTACATAAATGTCAACAGCAGCACCATTTGTCCACAAGCTTATCAATATTTTGGTACTGGCCAATCAGGAACCTGGACCAATTTAATACTGACTCGTAATACCCGTTACTCTTAATACCTATTTGACCATTCCTAAGCCCTGCCCCTTATCACTCTGTAATTCGATGACAGCAAGCTTGGTACCTGGTGGTCAACTTTCTCCTTTCCTGTTTCCTGTACTTAGATATGCTATGTGCTATGCCTGTCTGTGTTGAAAAGAAAACCAAATTTTGAAGATGGTTAAAAGATGTTGCTGGAGGACCTGTAAAAATGACATGTATTCACATCGTAAGCTAGCTACTGTTGCAAAACTCTAGCTAACTAGCTAGCTAACCTACATAAATCATTAGCTAGCTAGATAGCTAGTGTTTTGGTGACAACAGTTTGCAAGTTAGTTAGCATTTTGCTGACATTAGCTAACTTAAAATATGACCATATATGTCACTTTTACAGGAACAGAAGAAAGTTGACTGAGGTACCAGTCCGGAGGGCCAGGACACAGGAGTAATTTGGCACATTTTTCATCCTCACATTGTCTTCTGATACATTGTTATTGTAGAAATATCAGCTATAGCTGCTTTAATGTGAAGTGAATTTAACTGGATACAACAAACAAACACAAAGATAGTCCTTCATTAGATGTTTTGATAATGGGGGTGCAGAGTGATGTCTCACAAGTTTTGTCACTAATGCAAACTGCAGTTCTTCCATTCTAACATTATTGGCCAATGTGTGCAGTATTTGTGGCTCAGTTAGAAAAGTACGTCCAGGCACCAATCAGGATTAAGCAGTATTCGAAGACTGAAATAGTTGATTGGTTGTTTTGTCACTGACAATCAAATCTTACCAAATCAAACCACATCCACACAATCCTGATGAAACTGATAAATTGAGTTTTTGAATGTTAAACACTTAATAATGCCTAAAGATGTTTTTAACTGTGGTAGTTTCTGTAATTATGTGGGATTTTAATTTTATAATGTTAAATGGTCATGACCTCAGTGTCTTCAACGGTAGCCATGGTATTAACTAATGCTATATTTAATTAATGTAAAATACAAGCAAGTTTTGGAAATTCAAGCAAGCAGAAGAAATGCAACAAGTTTTTTTCAAATGTTAAGAGAACAGAGGAGAAGGGATTTAAACAAATGTAAATTTGCAGTTTAGAGTCATCCACAAAAGCTGACCTATAACTATAACATGAAACATGACATGGTGTAAGTAATGATTTATCAAACTCTTCATTAATATAAATATATATAAATGCGGAAGATGTATGTCTTTGAAATTTATTGACACAATTATTTACACATCAAATGCCAAAGGAAAGAAAAGAAAGCAAAAGACATTAAAGCAGTAATCATGTATACTTATCTCCACTCCCTGCTTTTTGAGGATTATCAACTTAAATTGTTGCCATGGTTTTAACATGCACTTGAAGGCTTATTTTAGTAATTTGACAAAATAAAAAAATTCGTTGTGCCTAAAAAAAAAAAAAGTTTGATCTTGTACAAAAATATGAGTTAGAAAACCCAAATCCTACTCCATCCCAAAAATACTCACAGATGGTGTCCAGCCATAGCCGATTAGAGCTCTCGCTGTTGACGGCGTTTCTGGCCACACAGCGGTACCAGCCAGTGTGGTTGCGGTTGACGTCGGTCACGTTAATAACACTGGAGTTGCCCTGTGCAAAGACTGAGATGTTGCCGTTGCGAGTTTCATGTTGCCACACATACTGGATCGGCCCTGTCCCATTGTCCAGATTGCAGCGCATCCACATCGTAGATCCTTCCACTGGAGATACATCACTCATCAGGAGGTAAGGCTTACTGACGGGAACTATATTCAAGACAAAGTCACACATGTAGGTATGTTTACTGTCTCTAAAGCAGATGAAGAATAACGGGCCTCATGCAAGAACATTTACATATTGTTATCTTAACTTTCTCTTAATGTTTTCATACAATGGGTTCGTAAGAGTGTGCCCCATTAGATTCAGCAAATGCTTATAACTTCAGATAACGGTATGTCCACAATACCAGCAACAAAGCATCAGGCCACAAGTCATTTTCAGTGGAAGCCAGCAACATGAATTCGGAAGCTGACGTCCAACACTTGTCACTGTGTATTGGGTGTGAGGTGCTACAAACTGTCTCTGTGTTAATCATATGTTTAATGACTTATGCTACATGACTTACGTCACCTATTTAAGGTCCAGTCTGGTATGCTTGTCGCTATCATATGTTGTTCTTGGAGCCACTGGCCTATGCTGTTGTCAGGGTATGAGGACATGTTGCAAAGATATGTTTGTCCACCAGAGAGTACAGACGAGCTTATTTCTCAACTGTAAAACATCCTGCTCAGTACACATGGATGGTCCATTGGATGGGTATTGGCCTCAGTTGAGCTGTACTATTGAGGTGTCTTTGCTTCATCCCTGCCTGATGAAGGTAAGTGTGTCAGAGTGCAGGAAGTCTTACCTCGAACAGTGAGGTGCACGTAGTAGTAGTAGACTTTGGGCTCCTTCTCTATGTCATAGAAGGCCTGGCAGGTGAACAGGCCGTGTGCAGCCAGAGGCAGTTTCTCGATGCTCACAGCTGCACTGTTTGAGATGACCGTCAGCTGTCCAAGCCTCTCGGCCAGCTTCTGGATCCTCGTTCCTTTCCCCAAATTGTACACCACAGCTTTTATAGCTTCAGTACCGGGCTTGGTGAAGCTCCATATGTACATGTCAGGTAAGGTGGGGCCGCACTCCAGGATCACTGCTTTGCCCACCACCCCATACACATTGGTGTCCCGGTACACCACCTCCCAGGTGTGATCGATCTTCACCGCTGGAGGAGGGAGAGGATAAACAGACATGCTCACAAATTTGTGTGTGTGTGTGTGTGTGTGTGTGTTTGTGAAGGAAAAGGAGATGGTGGTGTCATGTGCCCTGCAGTGTTCAGTTACAGGATTGATTACACTGTAACTTTCAGACACACTAATAGTTTGATAAGGGATTCCAAAACAGATAATCGGGTTAGTCAAATTGCATTTCCACTCACATTCAGTTTGCTTCCCTTAGCTATTCTCTCTCTGTTACTGTCTCACAATTTATCATTGGTAAAATCTTCTCCAGGTCTGTTATGTGCAAAATCACATATAAAATAATCAAATGGACTTTCAATGGGTTGTGATCCACTGTTAGGAGTGGTCATCACCTGCTGTTGCAGGTTGCAGTTTTGCTGTTCAAAGGTCACCACTGCTGAACTCCATGTGACACAAAGAGACACATTTGCAAATGGGCCAAGTGATGCTCTTTTTAGCTGTATTTTAGATATCAAGTCCTGGATGGCAGAAAACTTTCTTCAACTCAACCGGGACAAAACCTAGGTCTTAATTATTGGTCCTGAAGCTCAGAGAAAGAAACTTAATGCAAAACTGCGAGAACTGGCATTAAAACCCTGTCAACAAGTGAAAAACCTTGGAGTTATCTTTGATTCAAATCTTAGTTTTGAATCACACATTAGAAGTATAATCAAAACTGGATTTGATCAACTTAACAGCATCACCAGAGTGCAACCATTTCCCTCCCAAGCCAACACAGAGACACTGATGCCTGCTTTTATTACCCGCAGTATTGATTCCTGTAATGCTCTCCTCTCTGGTCTTCCAAAGAAGAACATTGCTCAATTACAATTATTACAAAACTCAGCTGCACGTGTGCTGACGAGGACCAGAAAGAGAGCACACACCAATTGCACCAATTTAATGTCTCTGCATTGGCTTCCTGTGTGCTTCAGGATTGATTTTAAGATCCTTTTACCGGTTTATAAAACTTTTAATGGTCACTTTTAATGGTCTGTGATGGTTTAATTAGTCCTACCTATTTATTAGATTTACTTTTATCATTGAACCTTCTAGAATCCTCAGTCTTCCAATAGTGGCCTTTTAACATCCCCAAAGTTAGAACAAAAAGTTAAGGGTGTGTCTCTTCTTTCTTTTACTCGATCGATCCATTAATTCAACCAACAAGTTCTTCTCAAAGGAGGAGAAATTAGATTTTTCTGTAGAGCCATAGGTTATAGGCTAGTGTTTACTAACTTTGTAATGGTTTGTTAATTTTTTATCTCATTAAAAAACAGTCTAATGTTTTGTTAACTTTGTAGCTAGCGAGCAAATTACGTTGCATTGTAATACAATGCATTTAAATGTAATGTATTTAAAATTGCAGTGTAATGGGCTGGGGCTTTTTTGCTTTTTAGCTGACTAGGAAACAATGAAACATTTTGTTACCTTTCTAGCTAGCTAGCAAACAATGTATTTTTGCTTAAGAAAAACAGAGCAACGACTACATACGACCATCAGCCTGATTTTTTGTGCACATTTATGACTGTATGCTGAAGGACCTGTGTGAGTCAGAATTTTTGAAAAACCTTGAAAAACCTTTTTTTTTTTCATGGCAACAGCCCTGGCCACGGGCATTATGTTTTTCAGCCATCCCATTATTCTGAACGCAGTAGCTTAAGAACACCTTGAGGTAATTTGTCAAAAATCAAAGGTCAGAGGTCAAGGACACTGTGACCTCACTGTGACCTCACAAAACCTATTTTTACAACACACAACTCACAACTCAAGAAGCTAATTATGACAAAATTTCACACAAATATCTAAGAGGCTAGTAGAGGTGTTGGAGAATAACTAGTTACATGTAACTACTTACATTTTATTAAATTACAAAACAAATGTTTCTGTAATCCCATACAGTTACTGACAAAAATCTGTAATTAAATTACAGTAACTAATCAAAATATTGGTGATTGCAAATATTATTTTCAGGCTCATCTTGGTGGAGATCTGCACTAGTGGACTCATCTAGTTTAAATATGAAAAAGTTCCTTTTTCCCGTTTGTGGTTGCAAATTTAAGTGAAACCTTATTAGACATTTTTGCTATGTTTTAATACGCATATAAAAAAAGAATATCAGCCTACATATTATGAAACTACCGTTTTAAATATTGATAATCGGCCTCTAATAATAAGTATCTGCCATGCTATTGAGTTTTAAATCTTAATTTCGTACAACAGAATTACAACAGAACTAAAGGACAATAAATGATAAAGGATTTTTGCTTAATGTGTCTAAATATATTCATCAATCATTCAAATAATGTAACATAGAATTTTTTAACAATTTCTGACTGTAACTCAGATACGTGTAAATGAATCCAAAGTCATTAGACTTACTATATGTCGTACTGGTGACCGGGCTGGTATGTAGAAACAGAAAGGCCAGCCCTAGTAGTTCGGCCACCATGGTATCATGATGATCCTCAGTCCAACAACCTCTTTACTCAAAAGCAAAATGTTGTAGAGATGATCAAATGATGAAGATTTCAAACCACAAAAACTGCCTGTCATAAGCTTCCCTCAGATGCCCGAGGTTCCGTCTCTTCTTCTCGCTGGTCCAGAAGTTTCTTGGAGAATCCAGTTGCAGGCACTGACTTCATTAGACTGAGAGTAGGAAGGGACGGAGGGTCACTAAACTGATTTGGGCTCAATTATTCATGTGTTTTTCCTTTCTCTGTATCCCTCTATCCCTCTTTCTTTCTCCTGTGGGGTTAGAATAACACGGTGATACTGAGCTCATCTATTATTCAACACAGATGCATGGGTGGACAGGTTAGCCTTACGCACACACACACACACACACACACACACACACACCTGCACATTAACTAATAGCTGACATGAACATTCCTCCACACAGGCCTTTCATGTTAATTCGCACTTAAATCTTTTAATTCAGCAGTCAAAATGAAAATAATTTACTTTTTTCAGTCTTTTCCCCTGCTCAAACGGTGGTGTCATGTGACAAAAGTGGACAATTGTGATGAATGCTTCATGCAGATAGAGACAGTCTTACAGTGGACGAACGAAACAATGGAGGGATAAAAAACAGGGACTTAAAGAGGGTTTAGATTTTAGATTTTCTTTGCCCTTTATATGGATGAAAAGATCTCATATACACAGACAACGAAAGTTTTATATTGATTGTGGAGGTGAGGAGCTCGGCTAAAACATTCATTCATTTAGTTACGGTAAGATTAGACTTTATTCTTCTGTTTCTGGTCATATTGAACAAGTTGTAAAATTAAAGGCTTCAGATTTTAATTTCAGAGGGGACCAGAGGGCAGAGTAAACTCTTCTGATGGGATTAGGATTAAAATAGATTTAGAAATCTGGCATCTTGCAACGATGGTCTGTGTTTCCTGCGGTGACCTCGACACTCTACAGGCCACTATTTAAAGATGTGAAGTCCAGTTAATGAGATGCTGAGCAATTATTCTTATTCATGTGAGTTTATGTGTATATAAAAGAGAAAGAGAGGAGGAGAAACTCTTGAGTGGGACCATGAGTGTGTAATGTGAGATGTGTTTCATGAATGAATGCAGGACAGAGATCAGTTTTCCTAATTTGGCACAGATGAGGACTGACAGGCAGCAGAACCAAAGAAAGAAAGAAACTGAGGCAGAGAGAACCTTCATAAAACTCTCCTTTTAAAATCCAGAGAACGTTCAGAAGTAATGTTCAAGTTACCCTCCTGTGCCATTTAAACAACCTCCTAATGTTGGTTTACCATCAGAAAAACTTTTAATCTAATATGTAGTGTATTTTACATCAACTACAAGCCAGAATCCCAACAATGACAAAAAGTAGTATTTTAATGAGATTTCAGTTATTTGACTTTTTGTGGAATAAAAACAACAGAAAAGTCTCACATGAAGAATAGCATAATCTAATGATGGGTTGTAAAATAACTCAAAAATATTTCTCTTTAGTTGCTAATCACACTAGAATGCAATGTGAAGTCATTTTTCTTCTGATTTATTTCACTTTACAACCATAACATGCTGAACATCAAGGCTGGATACAGTGGATATTTACTGTGACTACTAGTTTGCTTGGGGAGTTTGGAATTCATTGTTAGGTGTTTCATCTGCATACAAAGGCAACTTTAGACACAAATAAATATAAACTATAAATGAGCATGTATGAAAGATATCATGGCAGATTTTTATGTGTAGAAGTGGTTGTGGAGCTCAACCCAAAACAAACATGTTTTGGGTAGCTTGGGTTTGTGTAATCACTGCCAGCTGATGTAAAACAACCTCATTTTAAATGGAAAGGTTATTGTGAAGTTTCCAGAATGTTCTGGGGAGGTTACTTAAATGGGTCCAGTGAGTAAATGGAGGGTTTTTCTGAAGTCTAAAATAACATTATGCTTACTAGCTCTGGGAAGGTTACTTGAACGTTTCCCCTTAACATTTTTCTAGATGGTAAAATGGCATGTTTTTCTGATGTAAAGACAACATTACTATTCCAGAATGTCCTGGGAAGGTTACTTGAATGTTCCAGGAAGGTTACTCGAACGTTTCCCTTTAATGTTTCTATGTGAAAATGGCAAGTTTATCTGATGTAAAAGCAAAGTTATTGTAACATTTCTGACATGTAACTAACATTAATCTTATGTTCCTAAAACATTCTGGGCAGACAAGATTAAATGTTCCAGGAAGGTTACTTGAACGTTTCCCCTCCCCTTAACGTTCCACGGATATTAAAGGGACAGTTCACACAAAAATGAAAATTCAGTCATTTTCTACTAACCCTCATGCAGACCGAGGGTCGGGTTTAGTTTTTCAGTCTATAAAACACTACTGGACTTTCACGGGGAAACAGAACGTTCCAGAACATTTTAGTGAGGTTAGTTAAA
Organism: Lutjanus campechanus; assembly: GCA_027495735.1. NCBI lineage: Eukaryota > Metazoa > Chordata > Actinopteri > Lutjaniformes > Lutjanidae > Lutjanus > Lutjanus campechanus. The sequence continues at coordinate 19,133 of JAJHUR010093196.1, forward strand.
TGTTTCAGGAGGGTTACTGGAACATTTCAGCATTTTTTTATTTTCTCAGAATACTCTGGGAAGGTGACTTGTATATTTCCCCTGATGTTCTTCAGATGGTAACATGGTTAATTTTTCTGACACTAAACCAACATTACTCTTATGTTCCTGGAACATTCTGGGAAGGTTACTTGAATGTTCCAGGAGGGTTGCTTGAACATTTTTACTTCAGTTTAATCGTCTTTGAATTGTATGTTAATAGGATGAGGTTCAGGTAGCTTTGCACTGATACAGTTGGTAGAAATGTCCATCAGAGAGCTACTTTTTTACTTTACTTTTTACTTTTTTAGGGTACATTTCAGAGCCTGTACTTTTTTTTTTTTTAACTTTTATTAAAGAAGTTGAATCAGTACTTTTACTTAGTCAAGAATGTGTGTACTTTTGCTTCTTCTGTTGTAAATGTATGTATTGTAAAGACAGAGCAGAAGAGTTAGTGTGGCTTTCAATCACTGTTGATACAAGTTTAAATATTGATTTTTATTTAAATGCTAAAAATTCAAGGCTCATCCAACAACCAGTGTCAATGAATACTAAAACCCACAGATACCACAAATAAAAACATCAATTTCATAAATCAACAAAATGTCTTCAGTGAATAAAAATGTTTTTTTTTCTTTGCAAAGAAAACATAAATGATACAAAACACAACCACAGTAAAAGTCTTACATGAGGACAGGAGGTAAAACCAAAAGGTGAGTTCCTCAGTAAAGGGATTTTCAGTGTGTACGATGCAGGATAAAGAGAGTGGGCAACACAGATAAAGTAGGAAAGTATAATCTTTTTTTTTTTTTTTTTTTTTTTAAAAAAAAAA
>JAJHUR010093197.1:0-22106 GCA_027495735.1 Lutjanus campechanus
TTTTTTTTTTTTTTCCCCCTCAATGCTGGCCGGCCCCTTCATGCTCAACTCTGTGCTTGTCTTTTGTTTGAGGGGGATGTTCATATCTGAAGTTTTATCTTTATAGCACTGTCGGCTTAGAGGAGGTCTGTAATATATTTATTGCAATAAATCATTAAATCAGCACAATGTCTTGTCAGAGATTAATGAAACGTCATGTTAAAATACACGTTTGAGTTGACATGAAGGCTCCTCCTGCTGTGGTGTCCTGCTTTGAAATATCCATTGTAGGCCAGTGTAACTGTTTTGTATGTCTGTTTCACATTAATATGAGTTCAAATTAATGCAGAATTTTTGCTGAATGAGTAAGTGTCCGTTTATGAGTCTTAAGAAATCATTAAAAATTATGTAGAGGGCGTAGAAGTTTGTTTTAAGGATAACAGGCTTAACTTTACATTGACGGACAGCTGACCATTATCAGCAGCTGATCAACCTACATTGGTGAATTTGTTGCTTGTTGTTGTCAATAGACGCATCCTGCACTCCTGCAGAGCTCCTGCAGTCTGCCTGTTTCTGCCGTGTCTCTGAAGGAGGGGGTGGGTTTCTATGTTGTATATTAACCAGGATTGCAGCCTATTTAATATACAGTCTATGACCCCCAACTCGCTATTTGGACTGCTGTACTAATTCTTTTCATGTGCAATGGCTACTAAACTAAAAGGTTCCTTCAGCCCGTTGTCTTCTACTGCAGTCTAAAGATCTGCAAAGATAAGACAAATTAGTTTGCTGACATATGAAATAGTGACGGCTGTTTTTATACATTTTTGCGTGCAGTAAGGCCTGGACTTTGTTGTCAGTCCACCTGTTGTATGATTTCCTCTGTAACTCCATGTTGATAGCACAATGACTAAAAAACAAACTGGTTTGCAGCTGCAGATGTTAAAAAAACAGTGGCTGAAATGAAGTGCTTAAAGTACTTGACCAATCAGAAATGTTAAGTACTACAAGCCCCACCCCAAGATTTCCTGTACTTTTTGAAAGCACCACCCTCTGAGCAGCCACTTTTTATGCTTCCATGGCAGCAGCTATAGTCAGAGACGTCATGTTTTTGGGTTGTCCATACGACAGTCCCTTCATTTGTCTGTCCCTCTGTCCCATTCTTACAAATGCAATGTCTCAGGAACGCCTTGATGGAATTTCTTCAAACTTGACCTCACAAAACACATTTTTAATCATTACTCAAGATTTCATACTAAATGTCTAATAGGATAAAACAATGATGTGATGATGTTTTATATCCAAAAGGTCAAAGGTCAACTTCACTGTGACATCATAATGTCAAAGCTTTCTATTGGTTCTCTGTACTCTGTAAAAAGTCTGTAAGTGAAGACAGCATGTTTCTACCTGGAAATTATTCACTAGAACTAGACATTAATTGTCAAAAATGCAATTTTTTCCACAACACCTTTTATTAAATGGTTCAGAGTCTTCACTACACATATTATATGAGTCTGGACAGACATGGATGTAAACTGCAGCTTGAGTGGTTGGTGGAGGCATACAGCTACGAGGTGATATTTATAGTTGGGGAGAAAATTATGTCCATAATTTAGACTTCCTCCAAAGGTTACTTGTCCCTGAGGAAAGTTCCTGCTGTGGAAACGTGGCTTTAGATGTGCAGTATAAACTCAGTGATTTAGCACCGTATGTATGATGTTGCACTGCAAGGGATGGCATGAAATAGGCCATTTATTTTACTGGAGAACCTCAGCACAAGCTCCGCTATCGTCAACACCTCACTGTGTTCTCATACAGTATACTGAATGTCCCCAGAATGTCTGCAACCAGTCTCACCCCACCTCTGTGCCTTTCCCTCCAATCCTTTAACATGTTTCCCACCTGTCCATAAACCTGGAGTATCACTGAAATTTTAGAATTATATTGCAAACAATGTTTAGGGAATATCACTGAATTTCTATGATGATACCACAATGTATTTTCCACCTTTTTTACATTTGTGGTATTGGATTTCAAAGAGCCTCAAAACCTGGTATGGACTGTTCTTGAGAGGCTGCTGGATTTGCAAGATCACAAGAATCTATCTTGCCAGGCTTCAAGTCAACATGCTTGTGGCCAATCTACAGTAGAGTGATCTGGACAAATCAGCATCCTCCTACGAGGAAATACAGGCAGCTAACAGCGTGGTTTAGGTGTGATGACAGCAAAAATAACAACAACAAGAAGGCTTCTGAAGAGGTTAGCGTAGATGCTGCTGTAGCATCAGTTATATCAGAACTGGAGAGTATTCTTCATTGAAAGAAGAGCAGAGAACATCTTTGAAGGCTTTTCTCCATGGAAAAGGTTTTTTCACCCTTCTCCCAACTGGCTGTCTTATGTCTTATGGTTCATTAATTCGATTGTTAGGGCTGTCGTGATTCTCCAAATACACAATTCAATTTTTGATTTTAGAGGGATAATTCACCCAAAAATGAAAATTCAGTCATTATCTACTCACGCTCATGCTGATTGAGTGTCAGGTTTAGTTTTTTAGTCCACAAAACACTGCACTGGTTTTGAATTTTTTTTAAAAATCTGGATGGATAAAAAGGCACTATACGGGCCAGGGAAAAATTTGATTTTGGGGTGTGTCCCTTTAGTGTCTCTTTAAAAAAGGTAGTCTGCATCATATCAAGTGTGATATAATGGCTGGTAAACTACATTGTGTTGTCCTGTGTTGTTTTTTTGAGACATGCCAGATGCAGCAAGCAGACAGGGGTGGAGAGAAAAAAATCCACTGGGACAATCACCAGTTCTGTGTTTGATTTCATTATTATTGATTTTGTCAAAACATTTCTTATTTCCATATCCAAAAAGGAAATAAGAAGCAAGAATCTTTTTTTTTTTTTAACTTACATTAAAAGTCTTTCGTTCTTTTCTTTCTTTTCTGGTTTTGTACAGGTAATGATCATGGACAAGCAAGGACAGAGAGCAGCTAGGTGCAGTGATGGACCAGCAACGGCGAGGAAAGAAGTAACTGAAGACAGCCACCGCAGTGCAGCAGAGGTGACCAAATTAAAGGAGATGCTGACACAACGTGATAATGAGATCAGTATCCTTTGACATGCTGCTGCCAGATGAGCTTAGCTGTTGTTGCTGTAGGTAATTCACATTATTCAAAATATGAACTTCTAAGAAAAAGAGGAATTTTGTTATTTATCATCAGGCATGATTTATCATCATGTCTTTGTCAGTTCACTTCAGCTCAGTTCCAACAACCCGACACAAAACAAAAATAATACCACCCTGTCACCGTCCTCTGGCTCTGGTGGCTCAAACATGTCTGGACCATAGACTGTATATAGAAGTGGACGAAGCTTCCGGCTCTGAAAAATGAAGCCAATGCGGAAGTGCAGTAACACTGTATTCTCACCGAAATCCAGCAGGGGGCGAGCGAGCTGGCTGCAAAAGGAAGCCCGGTCCCATTGACCCCCGTTCTAAAATGCCGAACTTGGCAGCTGAAATAAACATATTTATAGGCCGTGTCAAAAAATGATTTTGGTCTCAATAGCTAATATCCCCCACCATCTTCACTGAACCAGACTTGAATTTTCATACAAGTCATTCTTTGATTTTATATTAAGGCTTAAAGTTCTGTATAATTAGGGGCGTGGTTTCGTGATTGACAGGCGGAGTGCCCTATGGTAGTGCCATTCACTCGCTCCCATAGACTATACCGTCTATGGTCCCACCCTACTCCACCGTCTCAACCAATCATATTCACCTCCAGTTTCAAAACTGTGAAAATGGCGCTGGCCAAATCTGAAACTCGAGGCTTCAAAACGGGTGTTCAGAAACCAATGGGTGACGTCACGAAGGCTCCGTCCACTTCTATATACAGTCTATGGTCTGGACATGTCCAATAAAGCTGCTGGACGGCGCGTCCATGTTTCAGTTGGTTTTCAGGTCATAGTGGTGTTTGACAGCGGAGCGTTTCAGAGCGGAGAAAACTGCTAATTTTTTCATGATTTTGAGACCCGATTTTATAAACTTAGCAATTTTTTTAATCATTCAAATTTGGCTGGGTGATTAATAAGACATTCTTCTGTGGTGTGACCAACTCAGAACACGCATTTATTGTTGCTTTACACGATCTTAACACACAGTACAGTTTATAAAAAACACACAGCACAGATAAATTGACTGCACTCAAGGCACCATCTCTAAATCCGAAAAACACACAAAATGATATCATGAACTCGATGACCCGCTGGCAGAGTGAAGTGCACGACCTGACTGCACCTGACAGCACCTCCGACAGAGAAACCTCTCCAGTGATGCTCCAAGTCGCTCATCCATGCCTGTTGGTTTTCTTTTTCGTTTTGCTGCCCTTATTTGGCATTTCCTTTCCTTTTTCTTTCTTTTATTCTTTCATCTGAGTTTAACATTACCGGTCAAATCTGCCTTTATTTGGGCATTTCCGTATGCCAATTGCAAATTTATTTATTTAAGATCAAATTCAATTTTCTTATTTTCCTCTTACTACTTTGAGCAAGAACCCAGGATAAGAGAAAAATAGAAAACATTCATGCATGAGGCCCAGTGACTGCAGCGCATGTAAGCATTCCAACTTGATAGAAAGTGGGGAAGAATCCACAAAAATAAATTGAGCAGGATAGTTTTCCACTCAACTTCAAATTTGTGTCTGCTTCCAACCTCACAGTTTAATCACACTTACTGTTGATAGTAAAATCTTTTCATTAGCAGAAAGGTATTTATCCTAAAGTAAATCTGCCTGTGTTATTGCATGGTTGGATTACAGCGCCTCTACAAACACATAAATTATGAAATGTAAGTAGCCCCGCATTCATCACCGGTGCCCCAAAATACACGTGAAATGTTGCTTTAATACATATGTGCAGATAGATCTTCATCTAATGACTGCAGTTCATCATAATTACTATTAATCATAATTATGGTATTTGCGTTTGAATATGATATTTCTAATGGCTTTATGGGATTACTCTTCCCTCAGCCCCTCTTGCTGCGGCTTGTCATTAGATCACAGCACATTAGTCGGAAAATTGAGATGTCTGCTTGATTATTTAACCACAAAAAAACTCTGCTCTCCAAAATAAATAGAATATTATCATGCAGATATTTCACCGTAGTATTTCTTGGACCATGCGTGTGTAATGTGAAATCCTCTCGTCTTTGTAGATTTTCCCTCTCAAAATGTCATACACTGCTTTTCACATGATGTGAAGGTAATTGCCAAAATTGGTGCTGTGCGTGTTTAAAAGCACATATTTGGGCCAGTAACGCACACGCTCCACTGACCATATTGCCTCTATGTTCTTTCATTGTGAAGTTTGTATATAAAGTTGCAGTAGCCTAAACTGTCAATCCCTCATTCGGGGTGGTCTGTCTGCAGCATGTAACTCTATAGTTTGGGTTGACCAACCCTGTCGGGGTGACATCATTTCCAGCCAGAGCCCTAATAACTATCTAGATTCAGAGCAGTTCTACAACTTAAGCTTGTATCCGCTAGCTAATCACCACGCTTTCCATAACTGTCCTACCCCCTGCTCTGCTAAAACCATTATGGGGAGCCACTGGTTCCTGTGCTACAGGCCTTCTGTTCCCAGACCGACACCGAGTCCTCACAGGGTTAATTATGGGAGAGTTCCCTGTAAAACAAAAGGGTGTATCCCTACCCACTGGCCCTGTGTGTTCCCATGATGCATGATTGACTCTGCATGGGAGTGGGGCACCTGGGAATGCTTAGTTGACTCCGCTAGAGAGATGTCACATCCACCACTACCGTGATGACAGAGCAGCAAGGAGAACTAACAAACACTGCTCAGTTTAAAGAGTAACATTGCACATTTGATGCCACGTAAAAAAGCTCTGAGAATTTCCCAAACAAACGTGTGTCTTGAAACTGTGCTTGCAAGATTTTTTTTGTAAACTTGCAATCTACAGACAATCATGAAGTGGAACTGCAATGGAGAAATGTATCCCATACCCACTAAATGAGACCTCATACATTCATACTATCCAAACAAATGTTTGTTCTTTACCACAGATCACTTTTAGTTTGAGATGTCAGAAATTTATACCAGAAATTTAGTAGTCAATTCCATTGCTTGTGAATTTCCATAATTCTTAATACCTAATTTGATACCATGGAAAAAACAAAAACAAGAATAAAATTCAGCCATTGTTTTTTTTCTTTGCCACCTGATATAAAAACTCTTCTGAGGTTTAAGGACAAAAGACTGAGGGGGAGATTTACTGAGCCTGCCACAAATCACTCTCAGGGGAGCGGCTCAGATATTAAGTCTGTTGCTTTTTCTCTCATTCTCTCCCTGTTTTTTCATTCATATTTTAACAGTTAATTTTAGCAGAATAGTAGCACACATCTGTAGGTCTGTACTGTATCTTTTAGCCTGGTGTTCGGCTGCACTGTGTGGAAAACGAATCACAGTCCACAGTTTTAAGATTTAAACTATTTTGTTGTGCTTTGAGCACTGATCAGCTGAGTTTACAGAGCACACTAGATGCGCTGCTGTGTGCACTGCTGCAGCTAGTGTGTGTGTTTGTGTTTGACTGCTGCTTTGTCACTTGACCCGGCCGTTGTAACCAGTGTTTTTTTTCTAAAAAAGTTGATCCAAACTCGCTCGTCTTGTGGGTTAATGGGGTTGATCCGCACATCACAACTTTTTTTTTTTTTTTTTTTTGATGAATTGAAGCAGAGCGGTTGCTGCAGCTGCACATGTCACTGTCTTAAATGTGTAGCTGCTGTTTTTCAATGCTGGAAGAGGTTCTTCTCCTGCCTCTGGCATTTAACAGCAGACTTCAGCACTTTTAAGGGATTGTGTTGTCCCTGTCATGTCCAGAAGAATTACATCTCAGATATTTGGTACCTATGATACTGTGAAGAACAAGTATCGTTACATCAAATACTGATGCTTTGCTATACCCTATACGTCTCTGTGTGTCATACAAACGCACAAGGTACCTTTTAGCATATGTATGAGCCTTGTCGGGCTTTCACGCAACAAACCCATCAGCATCAGGTGACGGTATAAAGAGCAAGAAAGTGTGCATGTGGAGGAGGTGAGGTGGGTGGATGGGTCAAACAGGACTTTTTCTCAAGAGGCCAGGGTTCACGTTCCATGTGACCATGTTACATAATGTTTCCTATATGCAACCAAGTAGTTTTGGTGCCTAAACTTAACCAAGTGGTTTTTGGTGCTTGAACTCAACGAAACTGGTCTTTTCCTAAACCTAGTTTGGCTAACCAAACTGCAACCATTTCCAATTCTATACCCTAAAACAATCTTTTAAAAACCCTCAAAGCAGTGTGTTGGATGGTGGGAATTATTAGTATGACTCATCAAAGGACCTGATAGATGATTCCCTAATTGTGGTTGGTCCTACTCGAAGGCTACTCGCTGCCTCTGTTGGTTAGGTTGGCTATAGAGGTTATCTTGCATTGATATGAATACAGGTGTACCCTGAGATTTTAGCTTGTCCTTTGTTATGTCTTGGGCACAAAAAGTTTGAAAAACACTATGTTAGACAGCAAGCACCTGCAAATAGCATATTAGTGTTTACTTTCAGTTCAGTTCCAAAAGAATTGCTATAATAGTACACAGTATACAAGATTTCACTTTTTAATAGTATTAATTTTGCAGTCACCACAGGATTATTTTTTTTTTATCTTACTGTACGTCCGTGTCTTATTCTTTAAACTTAACTGTGTGGACCGTCCATAAAGAGGCTCGACAGTTGTAATCCGTCCATTTATTTAATTTAACAACTGAAGTGGAACGCAGCTGTAAATATTGAGTTAATGGCAGCGATCCAGGGTCATAAAGCTACAGCATTTTCAGGTAGAAAAGATGAATGGTAGTATTCACAACCAGTAGATTATTCTGTTTTATTTCCTCTTGGCTCACACGTGCTGTTGAATGGGTCCAAGACAGATTTGGCCAACACTACGTCATAATTGCAGCAGTGATGGGCCACAGAAGTTATCTCATAGTGTGTTTACGGCATTGGCAAAGGTTCCCTGGATTCCCTTAACAACTCTGGCCATTGTTCAGTATGATTTCTTACATCAGGACATTAGTGCTCAGAATTCCACTCAATCAAAATAATGCCATAAAATTTATTGCTCCAAGACTCCACAGCCTCGTGCACTGAAAAAAAAGACTATGGGTCTCAAAGCTTTAGTAGTTTATGTACTGGGCTAGAGATGTCATGTATTTTTAGCCACACTAGTATGGCTGTAGGAATAGCAGTTTGTTAGCCAGAGTACTACGCGGACATCTACCAAGTGGATTAATGTGATATTTGGCACAGACATTTTTCTCCCCAGACAGTGTGTCCTGATGACTTTAGTGATCCCTGCCTTTCATTCATAGCCACCAGCAGGTTAACGTTTTCTGATTTATTAGCTTTATTTAGAGAACACTGCAGAGGTGGGACCAAATCATTATTTTGCAAGTCACAGGTTAGGTCTTTGCACTGTAACCCCGAGTCCCAAGTCCTAAACTTTGAGTCCTAAACAAATCATAATATAATAATAAATTTACAGCCTCATTGATTTAAAATTGATTGAAAGTCACTTAGCTAACATTAGCTGAGTATTAGCTTGCTAACTATGTTAATATCAGCCTTGTCTTAGAGTTCTTTGTGCGATTTTAAGTTCCAAATGAAGTTTGAAGTTGTTATGTGTCGTTTTTACTTGTGGTTTTGGACTTGCATGTTTTGCATACTGTAATTGTTTTTTGATAACCAATGCATAGTTTTTGTACGTACTTTAGTTCTTCACGGTTCTGTCCTGCCACTTGATTGGATGCTGTTTATTTCTTTCAAATAAAATGGATCTGAGGAATCAAGTGGCGACTTACTGGGAATGAAGAGCGTTAACATTAGTTGATTCAGAAGATGATGGGAAATCAATACATTTATGGCACTTTTTATAAATAACACTTGAAAATCTGGGATTGAGGGAAGGAATCAAGTATTTTCAAGTCAAAGGACTCAAGTCCAAGTGAAGTCACAAGTTATTGGTGTTGAAGGACCAATGTACCAGTGTTCAGGATTTAGTGACATCTAGTGGTTAGCTTGCAGATTGCACACACCTTGTCTCATTCTCTCATGTAGCATGTAGGAGAATCTATGGTGGCTGTAACACTTGCGCAGAGCATGAAAGGCTGTATCTAGAGCCAGTGTTTGGTTGTTGGTGTTTGGCCAGTGGTCCGTTCTGGGCTACTATAGGTGCATAGTGGTACAACGTGGCTGCCTCCATGGAACAAGACCATAGACTTGTAATAGAACAAGACAGGACTCTGCTGCTCCGCTGTGCCACCAATTCTTCCCAGTGGCCACTCGTGGTATTGCAGTGAAAAAGTCCCCACCGGCCCAAAGTGCATTTTCCCCCCACAGGCCACATTGCAAATGAAAAGTTTGTAAAACTGTTGATAGGGTACTTAGAACTGTGAACAAGTCAGCTATGACTCCTTCTATTATGAATTTTTGGCCCATGGAGTTTTTATATTTGTAAAACTCCTTGAGCTGAAAAAGCCATTTAAAAATCTGTAATGTCATCACAATGTAAAGTCTATGGGCTCATTCTAAGGTAACAATGATTATGCACTAATGAAAATATTAGGTCTGTCAAAGTTAACACAATAATGCGTTAACGCAAATTCCTTTTAGTGCCACTCATTTTTTTAACGCACGGTAACGCACGTTCTGTTATATTGGCCTGATCAATACTTTGAATCAGCAGCTGGAAATGAATCAGCTCGCAGCTGCGAAGACGCGAGCTTCTGTGACTTGACAATGTAAACAGGTTTGTCTGTGTAAGCAACTGGCTCAGCGCAAAGAAACAGAATACGAGGAAGGAGACGAGCGAGTGCTGATCGAGCTGCAGCTCCACCTGAAACCAGGTTAAAGTAAAAGAAGTAAAAAAGTCTGACCCACAGCAGAGAGAGAGGGAGAGAGCGTGTGAATATGGACAGATGTGTCAACTTGATATAAAAACATTTTATGATCATGAATCATGTTATTAACATACATGTCTGTGGTGCATGATTTTTTTTACTCCAAGTCTGATTTATGTACTTTTAAATACTTAATTATTTCATGCCGATCAATCATAACAGTGAGGGAGGAGAGATGAGCTGCAGAGAGGAGGGAGGGAGGGAGGGGGGAGTGCGTGAAGTACCGACCGATATAAAAACTTTACTGATGATGAATCCTGATGTGACTGTACAGTTCTGTGGTTTAAACACTACAGATAAAAATATCGGTCTTTCTAAAGTCCAAACTGACGATGTTTGTCTCCTCCACAAAACGTTTGTGACTGCGCTGCGTTATTATAAGTCATGATGAAGAGTCTAGATGCTGTCTCTCCTCTTCATCTCCTCGGTGTGTGTCTGTGTGCAGTTTGCTGTCTGCTGTGGTCTAAAACATCCTCACTGATGTAAACTGTCAGAGTGACACTGATGTAAATGATCCTGCTGCATTAATACAAAAACATGAATAACAGGGCCACATTAATGTGGATAAATGTTTGTTTGGAAAAAGAGACAAGTTTTAAAGGTGTTTAATAAACACGTTAAGTGCATATATATTCCCTTCTTTCTTGAGTCTGTTTGCTCATGCAAAATGAAACGTGATTAAAAATGAATGATATTTAATCGTGATTAATCGAAATTAATCCACAGCAACCCTTTGATTAATCTGATTAAAAATTGTAATCGTTTGACAGCACTAGAAAATATACTTATTATATTCAATTTCCTTTGTAAATCTGACACACTGGTCCTTTAAAGTTGAAGTCAAGTTGCAAGTCTTTTTTGATTTTTTTGTGTCATCAAATTTGTCCAAGTCATGTGACTTGAGTCCACACCTCTGATAGATAATGCAGAGATGGGAACCTAACTTTGGATTGTGCTTCAGTGCTTTCTGAAAAACACATTAAGTATATTTGTTCACTTTTGTCATTTCAACACAGTAATGCCTTTAACCTCTTTTGTACCCTGAGTTAGTAAGTTGTATTGCCTTCTGGATACAACAGTATATACTTCTGGCTTTGATGAAACAAGGACTCAACAAGCTGGATATGTAATCATCATCTGATTATAGTGTTCATGAATATGCAAATACATCATCCAGTGTGACAATAAATACTGAATTGTGAGGGTTTTATTGTTTACTGGTTTGTGCCACTTGATTGTGACTTTGTGAGTCAGCTGTGGAGCTCACCCACACTGGGTTTCATGAGAACTTTGTACTTTGTTTAAAGCAGTGCACAGAAATTAAACTGTCAAACACAGATGCAACCAAGAGTTTAGATTTGCTGCCAGCTGCAAACTGTTTTTGCATGTATGCAAATGAGTGCTGATTGAATGAAATTACCTCAATCGGTCTGTTTACAGATGGAAAATGTTTGCCTGGTCTTGGATTAAGCTGATTCTAAGTAAATGGTCTGTTTAACATCCATACCAATTATATTCATTGTTCTTGGAAACGGTTCAGAGCACACAAACATCTGAGGCTTCACTGACCACTCATCTTTCAGTTACATTTAGTTCATGTGTTAATGCAGTCTGTCACTTATTTTGGTAACATCTCATGTGTTTTATGATCATCTCCACAAAGCCCACTGCTGCTCACCAGAGGTCACTGATTACAGGTCTCATGTCCTTGTCAGCGACTGGGTGCAAAGAGTATGTAAAGCTTTTAGTGGATTGTGCGTCTTTGAAGATACAGAGAAAATATCACTTCATTAGCATGAACATGCTTATTGTCACTGCACATATTTGTTATATCTGTGTCATCATACTATAGCTTTGGCAGTATTTGTAATTTGGATCTTTGTCAAACCTATCTTTTTTAATTTATATTTAATGTCTGAATTGTCCGTTACACTCCTACCAGTGGGTTGGACAGAATTAATAACATTGATTTTTAAATCTTATTCATACCCTGTCAAAACTGGACTACAAATTGTACAGTTAGTCCTGAGGAAGCGCTTTGAGAAGTGAGTGACCACTTCTGATGGGACCTCTCTTCTCCACTATATATGCAAAAAAAACTGATGATTAGGGAGGGTGAGCGGAGGGTGACACAGTGTCGTTCGTGTGTCGGTTGGTGGGGGCTTACTGTATGTTGTGTTGAGGGACCATGGCTACAGCACGTCACCAAGCCATGTTTCAGGTCCACCCAGAAAATCCCTAAACACAGAAACTTAGTTTAATGGTCTACAACTACAATTCAGTACAATCCTTGAAGAACTCTTACTTAAGGGTTCTTTGTCCCATCATATAAAAGGTTTCTCATTAGAACCCAGTTGCGTAATAGAAAGGTTCTCTGTAGAACCACTCATTTGGGGTTATGGGCAAAACCTTTCACAGATGCTTCTAAGCGTAACCCTTTATGTTGGGTTCCAGGTCGAATTTTCTGAAAGGGTTCCAAGTAGAACCTGTACAAAAGGTTCCAGCAAGAACCAAAAAGGGTTCTCCTATGAGGACAAGCCAAAGATCCCTCTATGGTTCTATGTAGAACCTGTATTTCTAAAAGTGTATAAAGTAGGCAAAGTAGACATGTTAACCTGAGAGAGGCGCTAAAGGAAAGATCAGAGCGTCTCCAGATGAAGTTGGGATTTCATCTTCTTACTGGTAGACACAAACTCAGCAGCACTCAAATAGAGCTCAAACCTTCTACGTTTCAGATGTTCCGTTGATTCAAAGAAAGTCATACATACATTATAAAGTGGTGTCAGTGCTCATTTTCCTAATATAAAAGACTTATATAATACTATACATTCACAGATATACACAAATGACATGTGCATACCTTGTAGAGGTGAAAGAATTGTACTTTTATCACCTTCAGAGGAGGACAACATATCTCCGTCAAATATTTTACTTCTTATATTGTATGCTAAATTGGTGCAATTTGTGGCACCACTGAGATTGGCATTGCACCTTTGCCAGCTGCGGTAATTTTAAAGGCATTTGCTTTATTTCCTGTGATGTCTGCTTTATTGGACGGTATAATAGAGAGTGACAAGAAAGATGAGAAGGAGAGATTGAATGCACATCACAAGCTGTGTTTGACCACATTTTGAGTGCATGGCATGTGAAGCAGCCCACAGATCTAACGTGTAACCCCCGAGAGAAATTTTCATCATACGCTAGAGGTCTTCGGTGGTGTTCAGCATAAATGAAGATATCAGATGCCAGAGATCTCAATAATGGAAAAACCTGCTGAACAACAGTCTGAAGTAATGACTTGTGTGAAACAATGACAGAGGAGCCACAGAAACAGTCATATTTCTCTGTAAAACTTGGCTTCTATAGGTCATTTGGAATTGTGTTGGGTTTAGATTTTGGCAGTTTTCAGAAGACTGCATGCTTGGTTTCACTGGAAACTGTAGGTTATTGTTCCCACTGACATCCCCTTTGTATCGTCTGACAGGAATATAAATTAACGTCTCCAGCTCCTTCAAAACTACGTCCATTCATCATCCAAAATAATGACATTTTTTCTTACATCCCAAATTATCTGCTGACCACCACAGTTTCAGTCTGGCCACAAGGAGATGTCTGCTAATCTCATGATAGGAACATGCTTGAAGAACAGACTAATGTGTTGCCTCCAAATTATGGGTTGTGATTAGGCCATCAAACACACTTCCATTTATAGTGGAAAAACAGGCACATAGGTCAGGAGCTGAATGAATATTTTATGAGACTGTAATGTTTTATTCATGTAGGTAATGTATACAAGGATCGAAACTTAAGGTTAGACAGGCTTAGTTCTTATAGAATAACTTCAGCTAAGCTTCTGCTTCTTTCTTACCTGCTAACCCGTGAAAAGCTTTGATTCCTCGCTCTGTGTTGACATCTTAAAAGCAATCTTGGCAACTGGCTGTAAAATGTCTTGATCATGTTTTTCTTTGTGCAGTTTTCCCATGCAACTCCAGTTCACACAATTACAGTTTTCCCTCTGTCAGCAGTTCTGATTGCAAAAAATGGCCTCTCTTCTAGCGCCGTCTTGTCCTTTCTCACCAGTAGTGGAAACAGCAGAGTGCTCCGGTTATACAGTATGAAGCAGGCGTCAATTCGATAATCAAATTTGAGAGTGCTGAACGAATCTGCGCTCCGCTCTGTGCATTATTATTAAAAAATGTGTGAGGCCAGCTGAAAGCAGTTTGAGCGAGAGGGACTTGATCAAATACAAAATAGTGCTGTAGACTTGGAAGCAGAGTACAGAGGAAGCGATTATAGTAAATTGTCCTCATGCATAGAAACACTGCGTATGGAGAAGTGAAACGTGCCGTGGCAATAAAAGTGTGAACAGGATCTAAGCAGTGTTTCTTGCTTTCCGTCTCCTCTTGTAGACACTTTAATCTCTCTGTCACATTCACACAAGCACCCAAAGATATACCGATACACCTAAACTTGGTCTTAAGTACAGACACAAAAATATACATACAACCTCATCAGTGGGAAAAGATTTTGTTGAATTTAAGTAGAGTCTCTACAGCCTCCTTGGCTCCTCTTCTCTCTGTCATACTCACTGATTCATCCCAGACCAGGACATCTTCCTGAGCCTGTAAGGTCAGACACTGAGCACATGTCAGCAATTATTTAAAGCTCACAATCAGGTCTGGGAGAGTTACTGTGAAAACGTATTCCAATACGATTACTAATTACCTGTTGAAATGTAATCAGTCGTCTAGTCCAAGTATCACAATATTAAAATAATGTAACTTGATCACTTTTTTAGCCTAATATGTTTTAATGTTCATTTTAGGTTTATTAATTGACTAGATATCCCTTCTTTTGTTATACGTGAATGTACATTTAGATTAATAAAGGTACAGTAATTAAGGACATCTAAATGTACATTAAGTATGTTATTCACACTTCACACTCAAACCTCAAGAAAACTACCATAAGTAATAGTAAGTAGCTGTAGTAGTATTGGCAGGTTTGTTAGCTATAACTGGATTTCTGTATTGCTAATGTTAGTGGTTAGTCTGTGTAGCTAATGTTAGCTGTTGGTCTGTGCAGCCACTGTTAGAGGTTGGTCTATGTAGATGACATTAGCTGTTCTTTGTAATTAATGTTAGCAGTTGATGTAGGTCAACTGCTTACATTAGCTACACACAGCAGAGTTCGTATTTCAATGGTGCAAGCTCCACTCCCCTATGCTTTAGCCACGCCCCTTCCATGACTTGTTACTTCTTTGTTATAGGCACTCGTGGAAGGCATCATTGAACTCAGCAGAGTTCATTTGTCATTGGTGGGGGTTTGCCTCTATTTTAGTCATCCTCCACTTCATAACTCTTGGACAGTTTGTCATAGAGCCTTGCGGCAGGCGTCATTGGTCTTGGCAGAGTGTTCCTTTTTCCATTGCTGTGACTTAGTCCTACTCCTTACAGTTTAGTCATGGAGGTGAATTGGTTGTATGTGAACACATGCACACATGGATACATGCATGTACGTAGGAAGCCGGTCACAGCTATTATGTTATTTGTTTTATTCGATTTATAAGCAGTCACCATCTGCTGAAATAGGTCCTTTGATATGTGTTTTTCAAACAAATGGAAGGAATGGCCTGCTCAACTTGAGTGTGCTGGGTGCCTATCCAGAAAACTCAAAATGTGCACATGAAATCATTACCACTCACTGATAAGATTGAATACTTTAATTGCAACATGGCAGCAGAACGATAGACCGAGGGAGTAGGTTTGATTTTGACATTGGTGGGGACACAAAAATGCTCCAAGGCAGCACTCCTGAAAGATGATGTCTTTTTTTGTATTTGCAATCATAATTTCACGTCATGTAGAGCTGATCAAACAAGCAAACAATCATAGTCAGAAAAAAAATTCAATTTCGGTTGCCCTCCCTACTTACACTCGCGGTTGCAGATACATGCACTGCCTCCCATCCTGTCCAACTAACAGGTTGCACGTAGCTTTTACAAGCAGATGGAGTGACAGCGGGGACGGCCAATTGCATGTACGTTAGCGAGAAACCGGCAGAGCCAATCGAAGAGCGATATTTAGGTTAGAGGTGGGACTTCTAGCAGAGACCTGTTAACCCTTTGTGTGCCATAATCATTGACTAAACACTACAGACAGCGGGTTGTATTGATAGTGACTACACATCAGTGGCTGGATATTGGTAGGGACGTGACCCTAGCGCCCCTACCCAATTCTACACCCCTGCGATGGACGCGTTCTCAGCATTTAACACTGATGAAAGCACATGCATGTCCTTTGATATACATGCATGTGCAGCTGAGTGAAAGATTTCTTTTTCATCCAGCAGTGTCCATAGTGAAGACTAGCAGAGTCCTTAACTCAGTGCCTACAGGTATCCTTGTTAAGATGTTGAAGAAGGAGAAGAAACGGGCTCAAGATGCTGCCGCTCAGCTTGCTAACATCACCAATGGCCAGAGCCTGATCTCCCAGAGTGCCTCGAGGGTTTCCACACCGCCGCTGTTGAAGGATGGAAGCACAGACACCATGTCTGCTGACCATGGAGGACGAGCTAAACAGTACATGAAAAGAGGTACTGTAAGAAGCTTTATTCTTATTCTCGTCTTTACAAAGTGATCTTTAGAAACATTTTGAATTTTAAAGTTTCAAAATGATTTTTTTAAAACCTCCAGATATGTTGTGATGGGGATAATGTGTAGCACTATAAGAAATACAAAATGGGGTCCAAATTACTACCACTCTTTAGTATGCCAGGAGAAGATTTAGTATGTGACATACAGTATGTCAAAAATTCCAGGATGTCCTGCTGCATTTGGTCGTCATTTGCAGTATGCAAGCCAGCATGCTTTTCTGTCTATTCTGACCCACAATCCTTTGTGATGGCTATATGAGCAAGAGGGTCAAAGTTCAAGGTGCCATGTTATGAGGAAGTAATACGTCCCGATTGAATGCATACTGCATGCAACAATTAGTACTTTTTAAGGGCAGTATGTACTAAAAGTAAAAAGAAACGTGTGATTTGGAATGCAGGGATAGTTTGGTGCTGTCATTTGCTCTGTTACTCGAGTCATTTCCAGATAGGTTTTTTTTTTTACCATAGCAAGTTAAGTTTTACTTATATAGCACCAAATCATAACAGAAGTTATCTCAAGGCACTTTTCATGTGGAGCTGGTTAAGACCATACTTATTAATATTATTTACAAAGAAATAACCGTTTCCATGTTAGCAAGCCCTTGGTGACAGTGGTGACGAAAAGCTCCCCTTTTGAGCAGATCCAGGCTAAGAGCCTATAATGAGAGCACCACATTAAAGCGTTGGTACAATAAACATGTTTTTTGTCCTTGGTTTTGAGGTATCAGACTTTGCCTCCACATAAAACAACATTGTTCATTAGAAAGTAGTTCTAATGAAAGCTGTCCACAGCAATTTTGACTATCCAGAGGGTCACTGTCTTTGTAAAAAAAAAAAAAAAAGATGTTGCTGCTGAATGTTTTTAGATGTCTTTGTTTGCCTGCTGAAAACTCCACAAACAACATTACACCCACAGTTGTAGAGTGCTGCAGGGATGATGTACTTTTGTAGGACAAGCCAGAAGTTAGCATTGCCCAGGTTCCAGTGGGATTTTTCCATTGGATTTTGGATCAGTGCAGACAAAGGAAACACTTCACACATTTATTAAACAAGACAGGTGCATTGGAGAGAGAAGACCAAAAAGTTGCAAAAGGACTCCCGCACACTGTCCAACTTGCAATATATCATTATTGTTTTGCCTGATGAAGGTCTAGTACCGAAACGTCTCACATAAATGAAATATTGCAAGTTGGACAGGAGTGTGCAGGATTCTTTTTGCAGCTTTTTGGATCAGTGCAGACAAACAAAAGTTATTGATACTTGCACAATTTCTTCAGCAAGATAATCCTGAATTTTGAAGAGTAATTGCAATCACTAGAAGTGAAAGCTAATGTTAGGCTATAAACATGACTTTAGCGTCACCACCACTGTCTTGTGTGTCTAGTGTTTGGCGAAGTGACTTTTAACGTCTGCAGCAGCCTCATTTAGCCACTTGTTAGCAACCTTTTTTAGGACACAAAAGCTTCAAAAATCTTGTGAGGGTTATTTTTGCTGACATACTTTATGTCATAGAGCAAAATAAGCTTGTGTTTACCACAGACCTTATTTCAAGATTTGCACCAAAACTCATTCAATAAACCCACTGAGTTCAAGACAAGGGAACCGGAAGTGCTAGTAATGCTAACTCATTTCCTGTTCTTCAGACTCATTCCTGCAGCACTTTATCGTGTTAGCAGAATTCTCAGAGACAGATTTTTTTTTTTTAAAAACTTGGCACATAAAACCGAAACCGTCTGTGTGGTTAGAGTCTGTGTTAATTTCATGTGTTGTTTATTGTTGTTGTCTGAACCCTACCAGGGCCAATTATTTCCTTTCTACGTGGAATTAACATGTTCTCTCTCTGTTTATGTGCAATTCCTCCCACCATAAAACACATGCATTGTATAAAGTAATACTTCTCAGAAAATGGAGCTGTTGAGTCCTTGGCACTTCACTGTGGCTGCTCACTGCTACTAAATAGTAATAATGAGTCAAAAGTATCCCAGGGGGAATAATAAAGTACCATATAAATTAAATAAAATTTTCACAGATGTTGACTCAGTTAAACGTGACAGTCAGTCTTTCTGACCTGGAAGAAGCAATGACTTTGTGATGAATTAGGCGCTAAGAGTACACAGACAGGTGATCTTTCTCCATTGGAATGTGGGCAGCTCTTTGCGGTCATGCTGATTTTTTAGTGCGCCTGTTGAGGTTGCCTGTGGGGCATGACAAATCCTCGATTTCTGGATTTTACTGCATAGCGAAGAGTCTGACATCCCAGAGCTCCCTGCGTTGTCTTATGCCTAAACAATGTCATCAGCAGGATTGTATGTATTTAGGAGTTAGAGGTCACTCGAGTGGCCCAGTTCAATTGTGTCAGCAGAGCAACGTTAGACAGTACAGCATATTAAACCTGTAATTTGTTGCTGATGAAAAGCTGAGTTTAAAACCTATAATACTTCTACTGGAACATGAAGCGGAGACCAAGAGCCAAGAATGCTGCAATATAAACACAAGAGACACTGTTCAGACAGTCCATTTAGATGCAGTGTGTCCTTGTCAAAAAAAGCATTCACTGAATGCCAATTCTTTTATATTCCTCTATTCTAATGCAAGAATATACAGTATCTCGTATAAGTAAACATGCCAGAGGATATTTACAGTGTTTCATGGCAATGGCAGATGAATTCATGGAAGTCTAGTTCCAGTAACAGGAAGATTACTCTTAGATGTGGTATTGAATTGACTGTCATCACAGTGTTGCAGTTGATTAGGTTATCTCCATGTATAGCATCTCCCAAGCATGAGGCAGAATCAATAGGTAAAGTATGTTCGTAACAGTGACATGAGATAAGGAAAACATGCTGCCTTTCAGTGTGATTGCTTTGTGTGGTGTTTATTGAACTTAATATCAGTGCAAAGTCTCTATCATGTAAACTCCATAATATAAAGTATATATATTGTACATAGTTAATTGTGTACAAAATTCATCTCTATATTTCTCACCAATTTCTTTTACCCTCTTTACTGGGTACATGTAGTGGATAATATCAATTTATCTCTTAGTGTACATACAGTACACCAATGTAGAAATGTAATTACCCAATTTTCTGTTATTCTGGAGACAGGACTGTTCCTACAGATTTAGAATCAATTCAGTGTTACAACGTGAGCAGGCACACTCATGGTGAACTCATTATAGCAAGCAGAGGCAAATTGGCTAATCTGTCAATCTAACCAAACAAAAACACATCCTTATAAAACAATATAGACGATCAGACACAACATTAAAAGTCCTGTCATCCAAGACAGCCCAACAATGTCAAGAGCCTTCAGCATCTCGGGTGAATTTGTTCCACACCTGGCACCCTGCCTCCGGGGAGCTTCTTAACTGTCTCAGAGACCTCTGCCAAGGGGATATGGGCAAGACTTCTCCCAAAGCTTCAGACTCTGCCTCCTCCACAGAGAACTTATTGATGGGGTTCATGACCTCCTCAAAGTGCTTCTTCCACCGCCTGACAATATTCCTTAGTCGGGGTCAGCAGTTCTCCTCCCCAGCTGAACACAGCCAAGGCCAATCCGTGCTTTCCCTTCTTGAGTCATTGAATAGTTTCCACAGCTCTTCCCATACCCAAGTTTTTGCTGCTTTAGGAGACCCCCAGGTCAACCAAACCCAAAAGACCTCCGTCTTTAGCTTGACCGCCTCCTTCACCACTGGTGAAGGTTGTCACCAGGACAGGCACTGATGACCCTCAGACCACAGCACCTTACCAATGGAACCTTTGAATATGGCCCGCTTGGATTCCACGTCCTCAGCCTGGGATGCATGAGAAGTTCTTTCAGAGGAGGGAGAAGAGACCCCCCACACAGGGGCCTCCGTTGTGTTCCTAGTTCACCTTCACTAGACATTTGGGTTTACCTGGTCAGTCTGGCAGGCCAATGGTTGATAAATGTATTCAAGGAATTTAGTGATTTCACCTTTATAATCCATAATTTCATTAAAAGATTTAAAGAATCTGTTGAAATCTTTACAGGTAGGGGCCAAGGCTAACAACCAACATTGAATGCCTGTGACCTCTCACCCCTCAGATAGCACTGCATTAAAAACCAACATTTATATAAAGAATATTACTGCAGTTTAGGAACACTCAGAAAACTGGAACTGCTTGTCACTGCATATACAAAGTTAAGATTACCAAGCAAAACAAAAGCCTTATATCAACATCATTCATAAACACTGCCAGCTTTTCTGGGCCTGAGCTCATCTGAGATGGACTGACATAAAGTGGAAAAGTGGCGGTCTGACAAGTCCACGTTTCAGATTGTTTCTGAAAACCATGGATGTGTCCTTTGGGCTGAAGGGGAGGACCATCCATTGTTACTAGCAGGCCCGGAGTGGCTAATCGGGAGGACCGGGACAATTCCCGGTGGGCCGGTCTAATGATTGAGCCGCGAGGGCCGGTGTTCACTCTGTTTTTTTTTTTCTTTTCTTTTCTTTTTTGGGCCGGTGTTAAGTCATTGTGCTGGGTTGATTATGCTGCTACCGCTGTCCCTGGGTCGTCTCTGCCTCCACTGGCAGTTCTTTTTTTTTCTTTCTTGCAGACGCACCCTGACGTAACACGTCCGTGCAGAGCAAGGGTGGCGCGGAGAACGCAGCCAAATGCGCTAAAATTGGCAACTTTTTCACTAAAACGAGCTCACGGTTTGAAATGAGGACGATGAAACGGGTAAGGCAAGATGTTGAACTTTGCCTTCAAACCACCTTTCAAGTTAATTAATTATCAAGTCAATGAATTGTGTGGCATTGTGGCATAACGTTATATAATTTAAATAACAGGCTGATGCGACGCCACATAACTGGGAAACTTTTGAAGCAAGATCCAGCTCCAAGCAGCCATGAGCCCACGAGCCCACAAGTCCAAAGTGGGCAGGTAGGATTGCTCATTGAGTGAATATTATTAGAATTAATATAATGAAGAGTATGGTGTAGACCTGCTCTATATGAAAAGTGCCCTGAGATGCTGATTCAGCACTATATTAATGAAACTGACCTGAATTGATCAGAAGGCTTTGTAAAAAGGGAGATTTGTGCTGAGAATTATGACCATTTTTAAAATGTGATTTAGTGTCAGAAGCAGAGCCAGGAGCCAGGAGTGATGAGGGGATTGCTCCTGTCAGCATGGAAGGAACAGGTGAGCTGTTGTAACAGAGTGTGAACAAGCCAGCATTAGTTCCAATATAACCACTTTCTATGCCCATACGATAGTAGTGACCTGTTATATATTTTTTAATCATTAAAAGTAAGATAGTAAATACACAAAGCCCACAATTGAAAGGGAATAGGATGACAGTAATATGGAATAAACCTGCATATTTTGCCATTGAAAACATCTATATAATAATTGGTTAAGTCAAAATGTGTTTTCCATATCAAAAAATGCACTCATGTTGAAATAAATCTACATTGTGAAGCAG
>JAJHUR010093198.1:0-12815 GCA_027495735.1 Lutjanus campechanus
CTCTCTTACTCTCTCTCTCTCTCACACACACACACACACACATTCATACACAAAGGCCAAAATGCAGAACTATCGTTTAATATAAACAAAAGTTAATATACAGCAGGTACTGTAATAATTTAAGTATTCTTAATTTTGGGCTGAAACCAGCACTGACTACTGAAGCACTCTAAAACAGATTGTATTGGCCCAATAAAGATTTGGCATATTATTGTTGAAACAGCATGAACACTTCTGAAACAAATCACCAAGTTTTCATTTTGTCAGCCTTTAGTTATCAACATCATACTTTGAGGATATATATGACCTGCAGATAAAAACAGCGTGGAGTGAACAATACTATTTCAGTAGTGACACAATCAGTTGGCGCACCTGAATGAAGAAAACCTACTTTAAGGCTAAAGGCATACTGCAACACTCACAGTAAACATTCAGAATGTTTCAGATGGGCTGATGAACACAAGATTATAGGTGACTTAACTGGCAATGAATGAACCATAAATAGGTGTACAACATAGTGTTAGATTTTTCCAAAAATAAAAACTATCTATTTACTGACTCAATTTAAGTACCATAGTATCTTCAGAAGCACTTCACTGAATATAATGCCATAAAGTAACTTCTCCTGAATATGAATTAAGACTAATTCTAACCATGAAAGAGGTTTCTTCATTCAAGTCATTGTAGTCTACAATGAGATCCAGGAATTAGCTCACATTAAATCCTGATTTTAAACTCTGCTACAGCCTCACAAAGCCTTTACTTCAGAATGGTTCAGTTTTCACAGGTGAAGCAAATGGCCAAAGCAAAAACCTTAAAAACACATCTAATGGTAGGGAAATCAAAGTACCAAAGGCTAATGATTGTCATATCTTTCAAACATACATTGTGTTATAATTAGCACTGGTAATGAAGGTAGATGAGTGGAAAAAGTCACAGATACAATAAAAACCTAACCTGAACCTTTGACAAATATAAAATACAAGCATCCATGATAACAAAGCATTTATCCATGTTACACTTTAAAAGACAGGAGTACGTTACAAATGCTCATAACAAAGGCATTGTCATATATTCTGAGCTGCACTGTGTCCACGGGACTGTCTCAAGTAGGATCGTGGTGTGATTAAATGTCCTTCAGTACCGACAGAGGCTTTTCCTCCATTTTAAAAATATCTTCAACCCCATAAACAATCATTCAAATGATTACAAACTGAGGAAAAGAACATTTGAACTATTTTCAATGCATATGCACTTTTTACAGTGAGCACAGGTATCTAATTAGATACTTCATAGATTATCATAAGATCATTTATAAGACTACTACTTTCATAGTTATGCATAAGCTAATTAGTTGGGTAAAATCTTCACTCAGGCCAAACAGACCACTGGTTACTGATTTTGTGCAAGTTATAAGAGTGTTTAAGGAATAGTCCAGATTTTTTGACATGGGCGTCTAGGAGGTACTTAGTCATGCGTAGTCAGACAGCCTTTACTGACAGGAAACTGCTGTTATATAAGCTAAATATTGCTCTCTCCATAGCAACTCCTCTGGAAAAAATCTGTCATTTGACCTCACAGAGCGCAGGAGTTGATGGTCTACTTTGCTGGTCATTGATTGGTTTGTTTCTCTGTGTTATTGTGTGACTTCAGTGTTTTAAAGGGCTAGTTCAGAGGGGTGTACTATGAAGCAAGTTAGAGAGGTGTGTTGAATCTAAAGCCAGAATTCTGGTGGCCTGGTAGCTCAGTTGATAGAGCGCTGGCCTCATGTACTGAGGCTGTGAGTCCTCTGCAGCGGCCGTGGGTTCGTCTTCTGCCTGTGACCCTTTGCTGCATGTCATCCCCCACACCTTTCCTGTCACATCTTCAGCTGTCCTTTCATTGAAGGCTTATAAAGCCCAAAAATCAGAGTTTTCAGTGTCAAAAAGGTGGCTCTCTTTTAACCTTGCTAGATCACCATGGTAACTGATGTTAAACTCCTGACCTGGTCCGGAGCAGGTTGTGTTCAGAGTTTCAGATTAAATTGGCTCTTTAAATGATTCTTTTCCTTTTCTTTATGAGCAATATAGATTCTTCACTGACGTTATAGATGCAAACCTGTTGAGTTGCACATTTGAAATGTCACCCAACAAAGCCTTGTGATGTAATTACACCAGCACAAACTGTATTGCATCATGTTTGCATGGCAACCTCAGGCGGTGATGCAGAAAATAACTTTTCCCCTGTTTGCTTCAGGTCATATTAACACTTAAAATTTTACTCAGTATGTCATCCACACAGTAAAACAACAATGAAGCAGCTACAGACACAGAATGATATTTCTCTTGATCCTGATTTGCTGCCAAGTCTGTTTTACACTGCTGATACAGTATTACAGCTCAGGACATTGATTAGAAAATTGATTAGGCTATCCTACTTATCATGGATAATATTCAGTCAGTATTTTACTTTGATTTGGCAGACTGGATTATGTAACGGTGTCAGACCAACAGTATCATGTTTATATAGTGTTAATTGTTTAAAGTTTTAATGTGTCTCTTGCTTTATTTGTGGAATTAATTGTTCATAACTCTCCATTGAGTCATGACGTACCAAACAGCCCTTTTTATGTGAAAAAGCACACAGAGCCTGAAGAAGAAAGCCTGAGTTAACAAAGCTAGTTGATGATCTCGGTTGTGAAACCCATAATCTCTGACTGGGGTTTTAAGTTTTGTTGAGCCAGCTCATGCAAAGAAAGCCTGGCTGTGTTGCGCTTCCTTCATAGTACAGCCCTCAGAGTCACAGAAGTCACACAATAACACCAACAAACTAACTGACTGAGCCAGCAACTGCCGTGTTCTGTGACGTAAAATGACAAAGGAGTGTGGTGGCTTTGGAGAGCAATATTTGGCTTATATAACTTAGGTTTCCAATCCGGAAAAGACTTTCTGACAATGCATAAGTACCTCATAACCATTTTCAAAAAAATCCAAACTATCCCTTTAATATGTGCCACAATCTCCAAATAAAATTGAATTTAAACTGAATAAAATATAATAAAATTTAGAATAATCTTGGTCAGTTTCAAAATTAAACTGGACCCATTTCAGCTGACATGTGAACAGGGAATTTCAAAGCTACATTAACCAGAGGGTCTCCGTTCTTCCTGCTCTATTCAGAGGCAGGAACATTTACATTTTGTTGGTATGTTTGAGACCCAAGAGTCTCATAGTGATTCAAAAATGTATCTTGATCAGCTGATTCATAATGACCAGGAAGTCAAACTGACACCAAATCAGTTGCCTCACCTTTAACCCAAAACACAAGCTGAAATGAAACACAGTGTCCTCTATCTGCTACTCTCGGGTCTGATACCTAAATACAACCAGACACATCACTGATTGGGGTCCAAATTAAGGACTTTTATAAGTTGATTGTACAGTGCAGATTTGGTAACCCTAAGCCACCTTATAAGAGCTTGACAGTGTCAGACTAGTATTATATTTGCCTAATATTTTCCCTTTGTAAAACAACTACTAAAACAAATTTGCAAAATAACAATGTGGAGATACCATCTTTCACTACAAGGATGATCTCACCAACATTCATCATCCTTTCATATCACAGCGAGTTCTTCTGAGTGTACAATTCACTTGAGAGACAATCAATGTTGCATGAGCAAAAACAACCAAAATGGCATAGCTATGTTGTTTTATATTGTAACAGTCCTTTGATACAGTGCAGTACGCTGACTGCAGATAGTCTCATTTTCACTGAGCTCTATGGGTGCACCATAAACCCAAATCCAGGTGACATTCACTGGACTTGATTTTCACAGGAGGAGTGTTGTAGCTCTGAGAGAACACCCTGCAGGTTTCCTGCAGCTGCACTTGAACACGTCTCTTCCAGGTTACCTCAAACACAACAGTTGATGTCTAGAGTGTCTCAGATGCTGCGTGTCCGTCCAGCCACAGTACAGTAATGGTACTGACTGTGTCTGCTGTGACGCAGCCTCGGGCCTATCTCTTGTAGTGGCTGGGTGCGTCTGCAAACATGTACTTCAGTCTGTAAGCTTCAGCCAGGAGGAGACCCACCTCCTCATTACCCCAATGGATTGTGGGAAGGTTCTGCAGTAGCATAAGAAGGCCCTGAAGAACAAAAGACATTTACTTGTAGACAGAAACTATTTTGGAAGGTGGAGGTTAAAAATATAGTACATAATGTATCACAATTTTAATAAGTGTTTTTTTCAGTGAACATGAAAATTGTAATGCAAAATGATAATGTCCACTAACACATCTCGCAATTTCAGTCAAAATAATTGCTCTATGACTTTTTTTAAACCAAATTGTGCACCCCTACAGACATCTCTACAACCGATAACTCCAAAACTCTGCAACTCACACCAAAAAAATCTAGATGGGGTGAACTGTCACTTTGAATGTGTTTACAACAAAGAATGAACATGACTACAAAGACACTGGTACCTGAAAGTCAACCATGGAGAGAATTTCTTTGCGCCACTCGATGAGGAAAGCAGCACAGACGTACAGATGGAAGTGGGAGAAACCCTCCGCTTCAGCCTGAGGAGAACAGAAAAATATCGGAGCCAATTACAACACAGCTCTGACTGTTATTCAAAAGTTATAAGGAAAGACAATAAGTGTGTCCTAAATCCAATCAACTTAATAAACACTGTATAATGGAGCATATCTGAAGCAGTCTGTCTGCCTGTCTCAGGCTGTGTTTGGTGCTACTGTTGTATTGGATGAGTTTCTATTGTGAAGGTTTGCTGATGGAGGACACTCTGCTCTACCTGGTAGGTGTCCCAGAGACGGATAGTGCAACGAAGCGGCAGCTCCCTCATCAGCAGATTGTTCATCCACCGGAAAGCAAACTGCAGGTACTCTACCTCATACTTCTTGAAATGGTTGTGAATGTCCTCTGGAGACACAGACACAGAAGTTAAAATTGTATCCCTTACTGTCTACATGTGTGAGCTCATAGTAAACAAACTCGACATTAGGAGCAATGAACAGGGCACACAAGCAACTTTAAACCTAATGCGACACATGAAACTCTCATGGATGACGACTGGCAGGAGTCCACTTACCGTCTATCCTGCTGACCAGCTCCTCTAAAGCTTTCACCTTGTTCTGGATTCCAGGCTGAGCAAACGTGTAGTTGTCCTGAAGGGAGATCATTCTCAGTAAACCATTCACACGTTCACACTTTGAAACAAGTGTTTATTGAGACGTGTTTGTGTGTGAGCAGACCTGTATTCCATCCAGCAGCTTGCTCATGCACCAGAAACTGTCAGCTTCTATGTTTCTTTGGGTGTCCAGAGGCAGAGCTGCCACTTCAAAGTTCTCCACATCCTCCGCTGGAACAACAAAGAACACTGAGTCAAACACAAACGGCCTGACTCATACACATGACTCTTCTAAGACATTTCTAAATGCTGCTCCCCATCATTGTAAATTGAGTAATGCAGGAGCAACAGCATGACAGGCTGTAAACATTTACCCTGGTAACAACATTGTAATATGGAGGTATAAAAATAAAACAGACCATCACCAGGCAAAACGTGCAGGCCAGAAACAGGCTGATATGAGTCATTTTGGTCCAGTGTGAATATAAGAGGATTCAGTAACTTACTGACAAACTCAGACAAGAAGACGACGAAGAAGGGCGTGACCAGATCATTGATTCCCTGGACGTAACCGCTGGCTGGGTGACGGATGGCCCAGATAAAGAGAATACGCTCAAACACCTGAGGGATGAAATACGACGACAAAAAATGCTTGATTGTTGTGTATCCCACATTCATTATGAGATTGCACCAGTGAGGTCTTTTGCATTACGATTATTAATTTTCAGTTCCAGTAGATTCAAAATCCATGCAGCCGGGATATCCTGATTTTTACTGTCAAATGTAGGTCAAGCTCCAAAACGTTTCCAACAATGCAAAAAATAACATCCTTCCTGGTAAAGGCCTCTTTGATATCGTCTTTGGTACTCTGTATTTTTAAACACACACTTTGTGTTCGAAATTTGAAGCCTCAAGTCCAATATTTTGTAAGAAGCTCCTCTCAGAGTCCCAAAGGACAACTGCTTCCACAGGGTGAGTAGAAGGCTTCACCTCTTCATGACAAGTAAACTGACTTGAAACATAGAACCAGTGGAGTGCTCCTTTAAATTTAGAAGTGATGTTAAAAAAAAATAGTGAGCAGCACTATTTTTGATGACCAATTAATTTATAAACCAAAAAATGTAACAATAATTACAATGTGGTGACAAATGTCTGCAGTGTGTTGGTGGTCTAATATAATTACTAACCGATGTATTACCTAGTTTGATAGGGTTGTTTTGATTTTGTGTGCAGTGTGAAGCTTGCAGCCTGTTCAAGGCAGGAATATTGCGTCTATATTCCACCTCAGAGTTTGTGTAAAAGGTACAGAGGTGGAACGAGGAGTACAGTTTTGTTCTGTTTCTAATCTGCCAAGGGAGGTAGTAACAGAGCCGGATCAACGTCTATGTAAAAAGGTAAGCTGGCACGATGGGTCAGGATGCTGCTGAGTTCCACGTTCACTGCTGTTTGTGGCTGTGTTCTTTAAATTACAACCTTATTCCACATATTTGACAGCTGTTTCAACTTGAGACAGATGACAGGACACTTTTTAGAGTGCAGACACAGAGTTGTGTGCACAGAAGCAGAAACACACAGATAAGAAAGGAGGAGAGAAGTCCTCCCTGCAGATCATCACACAAGGCATTGAAAGGAGCAGAATCACTTGTTGATGTGCTGCTGCGTTACAGTATGTCATGGCTCTTTTCATTCTGCGATACTGGCACGCTGTGTTAGAGTACATACTGGCTCGCTTTATGCCAACGCTGCTTGGTTTTGTGTAACTATGACAAGCCTACTTAAAGGTGAGCCCTCGTTGCAGTGACATTGCAGAATCTCTGTGCAAGTTTTTCTGAAACTTGGTCTCCCTGCATTGCGTTAGAATGTAATAACATGTGGTATGTACCATGCTTAGGGCTGAGCATAGTGGAAACCAATGTGTCATTAATATGAATATTTACGACATATGCAAATAAATAACACCTGTGTTCTGCTGTCATGGGTTACACCAGACAGAACTTCAACATGAGTGCAGGATTTGTTAAATCATACTATCATAATGTCATAAATGCTGGAAATTGATTTTAAAAAAAAATACTGCCCTGCTCTAATTAAGCTGTGTTCAATCCTGATCACGTGTTTCTGATAAATCTGAATACAAACCTTGTGTTCTTTGTAAACCCACATGAAATCACCACATTTGAGGAACGGAAGTCAAACTCAGTTAGGTTCCTTTTTTTTTTTTTTTTTTTCTTACAGAAAGGTTCCTCTGTAGTGAAGTGCTCTGATGCAGTTTCTTCCTCAGTGGCTGGTAAATACTCAGCCACAGTTACATCACAATATCCCTGATAGGGTCAGGATTTAGTCTCCAGTCTCATCTGTCTCTGTTTGACATGAGTTAAAGCCAAGTCAGGATTTATTGAATAAGTCCTGGAGCTGAACTTGAAGAGTCTGGCTCTCTTTAGGTAGCCAGGCTTCACTGATCCTAACATCTGTGATCCTGCTGTAGATACCCAGAGCCAGAGAGCTCATTTACACTGTCAGGAACCCTGCTAAAGAAACTACAGAAGCCCAGTTTGGACACATGGTTGTACAACATTTCCTGTATCTCTAATATAATTATCATGGTGAGGCAAATGATTCTACTGATCTGTTTCTACCGCTTGTATCACTTGTCACTTTATTGTAAACTAAGAACTTCTGTCTGTGTTTCCAGATAGAGTTTTCCAGTAAACCGATTGGTCAGTGGCAGCAGGTTAGCCCCGTTACCGTAGTCAACTAGCCCAGTTAAAGGTCAGTGAGTGAAGCCCAAAGATTAAGGCCCTGCTTCATGTTTAATTTGACAAATAGACTAAAGCAAACACAACACAAAAGCTGAGGGATCCCACCTTAATTTAAAGACAACATTATGAACAAATCTCCGACTAGTGGTAAATCTCTCTGTCACAAATGACACAGGACACCTATAGAATCCTAAAGTACACACAGAAACACACAAACACACACTTTGGAGGAACTACTGTTTGTAATTCCACAGCTCATCAGTGGCTCAGATCTTACCTCTTGGACTGCAGGCTGCTGGAACAGGGGAATCAGAGGGTTGGTTCTTGGAATGTCGATGTGGATCTAACAGGAAGAGAGATGTTTCTCAGGATAATCAAAGCTGATAACATGTTTGTACATGTGTCATATATCATCCATTTAAACACAAAGTATGTCATTTCAGCTTCTCGGGGTCTTTCAATCAAAACAATAACAAAAGACGGAGTTTGATGACATCAACAACCACCATTGCTGATGAAAATCTACCTGACATGACTCTGGCAGGACTCATGTTCACAGACGAGGTAAGGTATTTAATTTTCATTCATGTTACACTTTATGGGGATGGCTTCAGTGACGCAACGCACAGAAAACTGCAATGAAAAATCATGCCTCATCATGGGTCAGCTAGCTAATTAGTTTACCTCCCTCTCTCCTTCCTCTGTTACCCTGGAAGTTATAGCAACTAGAGGAGCAAGGGGATATGACACCTTTGACCAGCAACCAAATGAAATGCAAGTTTACCTTGAATATAATTTAATTCTCTAAAACATTAAAACATTGTGGGAACCATTTAGGATAAAACATATAATATAAGTCAAGCCAAGCCAAGTTTTATAGCCCAATTTATAAAGGCCAAAATCATGATTTTCCTCAGGAGGCTTTACAATTTGTACAGGGTACAACACCCTCTATCCTTAGAAAAAACTCCCCCAAAACACATTTAACAAGGAAAAAACTAGAAGAAACCTCAGGAAGAGCAACACAGGAGGTATTAGAGTCCTGCACAGGGTGGGGTACCCCTGGGTATAAGATATCACTGGCCCTGTCTGACCATACAGACTATCTGATGGCTAAAATGAATGGCATAAAGAGAAGATTACCCAGTGGAAAATGCCAAATTGTGGACAATACATCACTGAAGGCCAAGTTGGATGTTAGGGAGATATTTGGCTCGATCAGAGAGAATAAAGTTGTGCCAAAAAAAGTGCCAAAAACTATCAGTTTTTGATAGCTGCAACCATCATCACTGAGGAAACACATCTACAGCTGCAGGAGCACAGCTGCTGTGCCAGTTGAGAACGCAAGTGAGTGACTGTGTGTGTGTGTGTGTGTTTAACCACAGGTCGGATCATGGGACTTATATTAACAGTTCTGGTACTTCGATTTGCGGGTGCAGGCGGGTGCAGGAAAACTGAGCCGGTGCAGGGTTAGGTATCAGTACTCAGTACTTTTATGGTATCGGCTGAAATGACCATGTACTAAGTAGGACTGAAACTTCTTCTCCTATTGGGAGGGCTCTCTCTCTCAGGACAGAAAGACTTGCCATAGATGTTGTGTATATGGAACACACCAACAAAATCACATTGTATACAATTTTCTGATACATGAATATTATAAAAAGTATTTTAATGTGGAAATGTTACAGATTATGCCTTTATGACTGATGAGCTGCAGCAGTCTAAAGTCTCTTCTAGAGTATTACCTGTCTGTATGTGTCTTTATAGTGCTCGTCTGTTCTGGAGTGGTAATACTGCTCTATGAAGCCAAAGTATTCTTCTCTCTTCCTCTTCAGCACCAGCTCTCTGCGCTCCTTGTTGGCCGGCAGGTAGCCCTGTCACACAGGCGGGAGAGCAGAGAAAGAGCCAGTGAGGAGAGGCTTGTTATGGTGACATCAACAGTTTCAGAGGAACAGAGCAGGCCAGCCATTTGAGATAAGAGAAAGGGAGGAGATAAGGTTGCCTGTAGGGATAATGCTTTTTGACATGTGAGCGTTTTCTAAAAAGGAAGAATTTAACTGGCTACACAGAAACTAAAAACTGTAACCAGGACTCTTTAAGAGGTTTTGGAACCTCATTTTGTGCAACAAGCCAAGAGACAGAGAACAACATGTGATGTTGCAAAACTGAAGGTCATGAGACTTACAGAGAGAAGTCTCCATGTGATTGGCCGGACTTCTCTTGGTATGCCCGACCAGCTGTGCTTCCGGAGCTCCTCTGTAACAGCACAGAGTGAGATATAAACACACATTATCAGCTCTCCGTTTCACACTGTAGAAAACCACAGTAACAGACAGCACATACAGCTGGCTGGCTATCTACACTATGAACTGGTATGACAGGTACCAGTTTATGACTGGTCATAACCAGACTTATCAAAACTCCTGGACAAACGATACTGCTATTGGCATTTAAGTGACATTACATAGCCAGCTGACAGGGCAAAAGTGAATCACTTTACTAAATTTTATTTAAAAAATGCAGCTAAATGCAGTAACTCTGGAAGCAATTTTAAGGGACAGTTCTCCCCAAAATCAAAAATACATATTTTCCCCTGGCCTGTAGTGCTGTTTATCCATCTATACTATTTTGTTGTGTTGCAGAGTTTTGGAGATATCAGCTATAGAGTTGTCTGCCTTCTCTACAGTAAAATGGAACTAAATGACACTAGTCCTGTGGTGCTCAAAGTGCCAAAAAAATACATCTGAACAACTCAACAGCGATGTCTCTTTCCAGAAATCATGATCTGTTTACTCAAGATAATCCACAGACCTTGTTGTGAGCAGTTTCATGTAGGAACTACGTTCTTTTTGCAGTCAGATGTACCAGAACTGCTTTCTTTCTCCTAGAAAGAAAGATTATCTTCCAACACCCAACTGCTCACAACAAGGTCTGTGGATTATCTTGAGTAACCGTTTCATGGTCTTTGGAAAGAGATACTGGTTTCGAATTTTTCAAATGTGTTTTTGGTGTTTTTAGCACCGCAAGCTGAGTGTCCATTATACTCGATAGATGGCCAGAACTCTACAACTCACACCAAAACTATCTAGATGGATAATTGGCACTACAGGCCAGGAAGAAAATATAGATTTTTGATAGTGGGGTGGACTGTCCCTTTAACTTGTGACTCTTGCAAAACAGTAACAGTAAAATAACAGTTGAGACTTTTCAGATCTTTCCATGTCATGTCTTTATTTTTTGTACCAAATTATGGTGAATAGTATCAATAAAAGTATCGATACGTTTTGCTGTCGATGAGCCCTAATATCAGTACCGTTATTGGTATCAATAAAATCCTAACTCCCTAACTATGAAAGATAAGAGCAGATATTCTTTATTATCCACAAAGTGAAATTCATTTAGCTAAGATCAATATCCTACAGACAGAAAAAACAATAATTAAAGTGTAGTTGTGTTGCTCTCCTGCTGTACCTAGGTCAGTGTTGGGACTAGCCAGCAGCTGCTTGAATTTGTCCAGCCGGCTCTTCTCCCGCACCGTCATGGGTGGGGCTCCTGACGCGTTCTGGTCTGAGATGCGAGCCACGAGAGGGATGATGGGACGAACAGGGAGAGTGTGTTGCTTCTGCAGCGAGGAGCGAACTGTAACAAACCACACAAGAAAAACAACATCTGAAAATATAGCAATAAAAACTTTGCATAGACATGTAAACAAGAAAGAACGACAACATTAACGCCTTCAAAAACCCTTCAACATGGACCCTATCTTCCCATGTATTTGTGTCTAACTGATTAAACGGAACAACAATTTTTGAAATTGGTCCAATATTGAGAGAGAGAGAGTGCTGCAGCCAGTAGAAGCAAAATTGGGCTACAATGTAATCCTTATCAGTCCCTCCAGGATGTTGTGGTTGCAACAAATCTCGCAAAATCTAGCCATCCCCACGAATTCTGCATAACTCTGCAATTTTGTCCAAACTCTGCAACTTTTATGCATATTGGACCAATCATCTGTGCTCCCCGCGAGTTCTACCAATAACAGCAGTCCCCTGTGCAAACATCATACATGTACGTCTAAATGACCCAACTCAATGTTTTGTTTCATTATTTATTGCTTTTCTAAATTATTTTATTTTATTTTACTTTGGCAAAGTTACTTAGTTCTGTTTTTTGTTTTTTTTAACAAAAGCTGCTGTGAAATCAGATACTTTGGGCCACAACAATCCCAAAGACAGCCCAAACATTCCGGAGTGCTGCCTTATGGGCAACTGTGAAATGTCAAACACACATACAGTACATCCACTAAAAGTTCTTGTTTTGCCACTGACAGGCTCAAATTGTTACTCTAGGTGTCAACATTATGGAAAGGATCCCTGCGGGGACAGTAAGATTAGTTTTATTTCACCATAAACAGATTGCTGATTTTATTGCTCTCACCAAACCAGCCAGACTCAATTTACAGAAATAGTCATTTGTATTCAATTTTCATTGTAAAACACTTAATTCAGACTGAGTGAGGGGTTATTTAACAGCAGAGAGGATCTGAGCTGTCATCTGTCAATGGAAGGCACAGCGTCAGGCTGAATTTACTGGCTCTGTGCGTCACTCAATAGTCCCCACCGGTAGGGGTGGGTGACAGACAGTAAAATAAAAATAATTCACTGCACACTTTTGTGTTTGATTAATCCTACCTGTTTGACTGAATTATTTGGTATTTGATAGTACACAGTAATCCTGTGTACTATATGCTCTATCTTTCCTCCTGCCCCCTCCTCTCCAGACACGCAGGCTGCAGGAGCTCTGCAGGAGCTCTGCAGGAGCGCAGGATGTGCGCTATCTCAGAAATTGACAATAACAAGTGAGGACGAGTCCTCCACTGTAAGTTGATCAGCTGTTTATAACTGTCAGTTGTCTGTCAATGTAAAGTT
>JAJHUR010093199.1:0-20006 GCA_027495735.1 Lutjanus campechanus
ACGTTGATGTGTATGCATGTGTTGAATAGACTGAGCTTTGTTTAATGTACGTTTCTATGGTGTGAGAAAGTGTACGAAGGTGTGAGTAAACATGAAAAGCGATAAAGTGGTCCTTACCTTGGACTGACAGTGTCAACCGAGCAAGAAAAGAGTTCACTTCCTGTAAAGTGTACAATCCAGAGTCGGACACCTGCAGTGACCTTATAGTCAGTGCTGAATTGTTTGAATTGAATGTGACTCTGTTCTTCCATGTGTCAGTTATGAGTTCAGATCCTGGGACTATGAGCACGATGACACTACTGTTGAATATCCATACTCCTGTAGTGACAGGCCTCTGGCTGGACAGTGTGACATTGCTGCCCACTGGTAATGGGTTCTCCGAGGCATATATAGTCTGGCTGTATGCAGGAGCTAGAAACAGAAAACAAAGAACAGACAATATTCAGTCACTCGTAAATGAAGTTACCATCAACACACAAATATTAGTCAAAGTACTTATAAAAACAGTGAAATTAGTAAAAAATCTATAAACTGTGTGAGCCTCACCTGTTTCAAAGGTAATTGCGGCCAGGATCAGGAAGACAAACGCCGCTGGAGACTTCATCTTGACTTGTCTTCTTTTTAGTTGGAAACGTTCTTCTCAGCTAGGTGGATTTAACTCTGGCCCTGATAAACTCAAATCTAGATATGATATATGTTCACAGCCGCCTACTGATCAGCAAATATTTGCTCTGCATCAGTCCAGGTTTCTGTTCTC
The DNA here is from genome assembly GCA_027495735.1 of Lutjanus campechanus. Taxonomy (NCBI): domain Eukaryota; kingdom Metazoa; phylum Chordata; class Actinopteri; order Lutjaniformes; family Lutjanidae; genus Lutjanus; species Lutjanus campechanus. The sequence continues at coordinate 758 of JAJHUR010093199.1, forward strand.
ATTATGTAAATGCTTACCGCTAGTCCATGCCACCCCGCAGTCCTGACCACACCTTGTTTTGCCCTCGTCCACCCATAGGGATTTTACTTGTACACACCAAGGAGTGTCCATTTACTGTAAACCTCAGTGGTTCTGCAACTTTTAATCAACCAGAGGAGGAGATGGGGACATTTTATAAATGTATTAGGATTGTAGGACGAGGAAGTTTACCAAGAGCGAACACCTGTTATTCTCATGAAATGTTGCTGAGCAGTGTTCTACACAGCACTTTTTTCTCATAATGCAGGTGGAATAAACATGGACATTTGAAAAAGACTGCAAACAAAAATCTGTTAAATATAATAAATTATAAAATAATAGGTCATTAGAAATTAAGGACGCATGCTAAGTTGAAATACTCACTATTCTGGGCCATAGAGTTTAAATTAATGCAGAATATTTGCTGAATAAGTGTCTAAGTAGATGTTTATAACACTTAAATTCAGCAACATGCTCATGGAAAATGGCAGGCAGAAGGCAGGCAGTCACTGAACTACAACTCCAGAGTGTATTTTCAGAGCAGTGGTCTTTTGTTTTCAGGATAACGGGCTTAACTTTACCTTGACAGACAACTGACGGTTATTAACAGCTGATCAACTTACAGTGTTGGACTCGTCGTTGCTTGTTATTGTTAATTCACAATGTTACGCTCGTCTTGTACTCCTGCAGCATTTGTGCAGCCTGCTTGAGCTTCCTCGAGTGCAGGGAGGAGGGGGCAGGGAGAAACAACTCACTTCATCCATAGATCGTACGTTAAATAAAATTTCAACTTATTTAATATACCATCTATGACTCCAACTCACTAATTGGACTGCTGTACTAATTTCTGGTAGCAATTGCTGGATATCGCTCCTTTAACTTGAGGCCTTAGAAAGTGAACTAAGCATATTGTAGAAAATATTTATCACTCATCACTCCTAGAGATGCAACAATTAATCAGTTAGTTGACAACTATCAAATTAATCAGTTTGAGTTTTTTTTAATAAAAAAAAGCAAAAATTCTCTGATTCCAGCCTGTGTTTAATGTGCATGTGTATTTTCTGATTTCTATACTATATATTTCTATACGCTGTTAGTCAAAGTATATTTCTATACTTTTCTATGACTGTAAACTGAAAATCTTTAGATTGTGGACGAAATGGGACATTTGAGGACAACTTTTCTGACGTTTTATGGACCATACAACTATTTGATTAATCGAGAAATAATTTAGACAGATTACTCAACAATTAAAATATTTGTAAGTTGCACCACTAATCATTCCACATCTACACCGATAAATGTCTCATCATCCGACAGGGTCATTAGGTAACAAGCTGCATCTCTAATATTGACAAGATTTAATGGGACAATAGACCGTCTGTCCTTTTGCTAGATGTCTCTTTCTCTGTCTGTGTGCACTGTAATAAAGGACCCAAAGAATGAATAGCCTCTGTATCCTATTCATTATTTTATGTTTATTTTACATGAGGGTATCATATAGCAAATGGCTCTAAAGTAGACCAAAAGTGTCTTTTCAATAAACACAAAAAACTTTCCTCATTGTTTAAAAGTGCTGCACAGAACACAAGTGACCAACCTTAATGTTACAACACCTTAAGATTGTGCAAAGAGGGGATTTTTAATTAAAGATAAAATGAATTTTTGTTGTTGTTAATCTTTAACCTGTAACTGATTTTTGTGTCTTGTGTTTTGAGTTATGTGGGTGTGGTTGTTTACTCTCTGCTCTGATAAGAAACACCTTATCAGCTCAGATTCATTGTTTGATTAGTGAACATATTCCAGAATATCCAGAAAGTCCTCCAGAAATTTATTTGATATCAGTAATATTTATCAAAGTTGCGTGTAGCAGTGGTGACACCCAAACTTTTTCTGGCAAGTCTGCTTTCAGAAACCGAAAGAAAAAAAAAGTTCACGCACATTTATTAAATTGATATTTAACAATAATTGAGAAAGCAACAAAACAATCAGCATGATAGCATCAGCAAAGTATTGTTTCTTTATTTTCCCTACATAAATCATATCCATTCTGCTGGTCAGCCTCCTGGCCCACTGTTTGTAATGGTCTTTTTTTAAAATATAATTTAATTGCTTTAAAAAAAAAAAAAAGAAAATTGGAGACAAATAAAACTTATTTGACATCAGTAATGTTAACCAAATTGACTTACATTTAATCCCTTGATCCAAAAACAAAACAAAACAAAACAGAACAAAACAAAACAAAACAAAACAAAACATTTTAATTTAATTTATTTTTATTTTAAACGCTGTATTGTACTTTGCTCAAAGGTCCACTGTATCATGTATTAATTTCATTGCATCAGAGTCATCCATGGACCGAATGAGCCACCAGCACCTGTGAAAGAGAATCAGATATTGAGGTTATTAGTCATTTGAGGCAGTCATTCCCAAAGACTGGGTCAGGACCCACAGGTGGGTCACAGGAGATTATATTTGGGTCTCCCATGTAACATATCAGCCTCTGTGGATATAAATGGCTCATTTATGCCCTCAAGTATGAACATGGATATGTCTGTTTCAAACGATTTAACGGTCACTGCCCATATACTTCCATGCATCTTTAACATTGGCATGTTAAGCGATGCATCCAGTTCATATCTGGCTACCCCCAAAAAGTTTCTGACAACAACAAACATGGTGATTCTGGAGGAGGTTGTCCCGCTTGACAAAGTGACAAAAGCAGAGGCAGCATTGGACATTTGGACAGAGAATTACTTTGACTAACTAACTGATGACGAGCATCATTTCCAATTCTTATGGAAAACTTTTAAGTCATGTCGCTTGAACTATTGGCCATAGTGCTACTGCTGATTTGATGGATGAAATAAACGCAGAGTACAGAAAGACAGCTCCATACGAAACTGTATGCGTATCCAATGTTTAGCATAAATTAGCCTTAAATGGGTGAGGAAAACACATTGATTCTTATTTTCAAGTGATAATACACAAATGAAAACATGCTTATGAATATTATATTGTATTTCTGTCATATTCTGCCAATAAATCCCCATAAATCTTACACACTGGACCTTTAACTCGTTGCATCATGTTCAAGACTTGAACCCATCTTTTTGTTTGTGTAAGGAAAGTGTATGAATGACAAAAGATGCTAAGTAGTTTTTCCATTACTTGCCTTGGAATGAGAGGAGGAATCCAAACGATAAGAGCAGAGGCAGGAGCCACACACTGACTGCCTGCTGCTCAGATCCCGACGACAAATCTGTAAAGACAAAGCAAAAGAAGTAAGGATCAAGTTGGGAAAAGATGGAGGAATATGGGAGGTTGAAGTCACTGTACTGACAAACTCACCTCCTATCGTGATGAGCGCTGTGATGTTGCTGTTCATGTTGGTGTGATTGTTGAAGGCCAGGCAGGTGTATGGACCACTCTGGTCCTTGCTGACGTTGAACAGCTCAAACAGTGGACCCGTAATGTTCACAGGCTCTCCTCTGACAGCCCACTGAAGCTGAGCCGGAGGATTGGACTGCGCTGAACAGAGCATGGTCAGATTGGATCCAACTGGAAAGGAAGTCGTGTTCTGTCCGTTCACTGTCAGGGCCATGTTATCTGGACCATCTGAGAAAGAGACAGAAATAAAAACAAGCAGAAGAGGCGAGTCATTTGGAACTGGATGATTATACCCGGGGCAAAATACCTAAGTCTTTTAGAACTTTGGCCATTTTTCTCACTTCCTGTTTCCTGAACTTAGATATGTCATCTGCTGGGTTTACTGTGTTGAAAAGAAAACCAACTTTTGAAGATGGTTAAAAGATGTTAACGCGTGGTTTTCTGCCTTGTTCTCCTGTGGGATTTTTTTTGTGTAAAGTTACTGTAAGTGAGTAACTGTGGTCAGGGAGGGGAGCTGCTGTGGACACTAAGTGGCTGCACCTGTAGCTGATGAGGACTTAGAGGACGGGCTACAAAGTGTTGGAAGGGAGAGGTGAGTGCCGGCAGGCGGTTTGGGGGAGCAGCATTTGGCACGCTTGGTCGTGGTGGGTCCCTTTCGTATGTCTATTCAGGCTGCCAACTTTGAAGACAAATTAACTAACTTCTAGTAGCTGCAACAACCCCTTCTGCGCAGGTTTAGGGATAAAGTTGGGGTGAGTTAAGGTCACAGGAAACATATATTGATGGGGAAACAGATTTCCCACAACAGCGGGAACAAAAATGTTAGCTGTTGTGACTTGCTCTCCTCTCAGTTACAGCAGAGTAGCAAGGCCTTTGTGCAAGGTGTTAGCTATCTTATTAGAAAAACACTATCAAATTAGCTAGCTAACTATTAGCTAGTTAGTTACAAGTTTTGCTGACATTGGCTAACCTGACTATATGTTGCTTTTACAGGTTCCCCAACAGCATCTTTTAACCATCTTCAAAATTTGGTTTTCTTTTCAATAGACGAGCCCTCTTGTTTGATTTTATTTCTTTTACTATAAAGAACTTTACTGTGTGAGGGTGCTTTGCTTGATTGCTTTGAGAGCATAGCCTATCAAAGTGACAAAGTTGACAGATGTTCCGCCGAGCACCAAGCTCGCTCAACTGTTATTGGAGCACAGAGCAAAAAGGGGCGGGGCTTAGGAAGGGTCAACTCTAGAGCAAGATTAAAATTGTTCTCATGTACTCACAGATGATGGTGAGGTTTAGTGGCTCACTGGTGCCATTACTGACTAGATTGTACACACGACACCTGAATGGTCCCTGGTCGTAGCGGGTTACATTGGCTATAGTGAGGGTGGAGTTTCCATCAGTGAGCTGAACTCTGTCACTGGCTGCAACCTCAGAGCTGCCGTTCATCCAGAGGAAAGACAGAGAAGATCCAGAGGAGACCGAGCACTTGAGGACCGCTGAACCGTTCATCTCCATCAGGTTGGACTCATTCACACTTATCATCACCTTTGAAACAGGCTCTGTGGAAAACAAGCGAGATAATTAATGTTAATGTCTCATAGGCCTAAATTTTGTTGCCACTTTATTAGGTACACCTGTATGAGTAATATCATGTAGCCCAATAGAACAGCACTGTCATTATATCAGTTTTTAAGCTTATAATAATCAGTTTTTGGTGACATTAGCTTGATCAGACTGAATTGTGAGCTCGTTACACTTCGTTTCCACACTAAGAGAAACAGACGACTCAGTGGAGTGGGTGGATTCGAAGGTCTGAACCCATGCAAGGAATTATTGGAAAATGTGTAAATTTGTAATAAGTTTATTACTGAGGTCATAGTTATAGGTGTTATACTGGACTACATTTTGTTGAGTGGTGTTTCTATTTCTTTAGTCCTTTTCATTTGCACACATGAGCGGGGGGCAAGGCAGGATATTAGAAGCACCTCCCAATGAAATGTAGTTCAGTGCAACACTATGACTCATTATGACCTCCTTGCTAAAAAATATGTAATAAAAAGGACCAGTGTAGAATTTAGTGTCATGTAATGGTCACATAATGCTTGCAGATTTCAAACACCTCTTCTGACTCACCCTCCCTTTCCAAGCATGTAGGAGAACCTACGGTGGCTACAAAACTCATGAAAAATGCCAAAGGCTGTGTGTAAAGCCAGTGTTTCGCCTGTCTGTTCTGGGTTTAGGTGATGAAAACACATTGGCCTAATTTGCGAACAGTGCGTACGCACACATTTGTGCTTAAACTGTGCCTATGATTTAGGCACAGATCTGGGATTCATCAATATTTTCTTTCCTGAATTTGTTCGTACTCTGGGAACAAATTTAAGAACTGCCTTGGACCCTGGATGCGTACTCTCACTCAGCGCTGCTAGAAAGCAGGTAAATCAGAGAAATAAAACGTTATTTCCTGATTGTTTCACAGCGGTTAAAATGCAAACACAAATAAACACCCCCACACACCGCAGCAACGCCTGATTCGCCCTGAATGTGAAGTTACAACGATTTCACTGCTTCCTCCATGATACTTTTCTGTGCAAACATATTTCCTCATATAGAGAAACGGGGGCGTGTCAGAATGCAGATTGCAGGCAGCAGGTACGAGCCTGGGCCTTATAATCAATAGATCAAAAACCTGAAATTTATAGGCATCATAAAAGTAGACTTTTAACCTTTTTGATTGTTAACTAATCATACAAATGCAGCTTTTGAAACAGCAGAAGTGTTGGTCACAGGCTTTATCAAAAGTAAGCAGTCATTAATAAAAACAAAATAATCTGTCTAGTCGTTGTAAATGTTAAAGGTAGGATAAGTACAATTCGTCAGTTGCTGTCTGTAAACCCACCAGAAAGACAGTGTCCTGAACGCAGCAAAATAATACAGAAAGGTATGTGTGCAGCATGGGGTCTCTGTGGATGATACCACACACTTCTGGTGGGTTTTGGGTGATGATTGAAAGTTTATTTTTATATGACTATATGCATTGTTTTTTAGGGAAAATCTTGCATAGTTTACTAAACTAAAAATGACAAAGTCTTAAATTATAAGCTGCTGCTGAAATGATTTTCCACAAGGTAACTCAAATAATGGTCTTATTAAGGATTACTATTGATCTATAAAGCATTAAAAACAATTTATTGACAATCATAGAGGTATTTGTTACAACTTGTAAAAGATTTATAAAGACTGTTTTATAAGTACGTGATAACTTTGTACTCCATCTAATGTCATTTGTAAAATCTATATTTAAAGAACCAGCGTGTGTGATTGATTGGCCTCTGGCAGTGAAGCTGTAGATTGTGGAATACCACCCATCTCACCCTCCCCTTCCAAGGTTGTAGGAGAAACTACGGTGGCTGCAAAACTCAATAAAGGCCTTCTCCAGAGCCAGTGTTTGGTCTGTCCCTTCTGGGCTACTGTAGAAAGAGTTCAACATGCAAGGACATATGCCCTCTGTAGATATAAAAGTCTCATTCTGAGGTAACAAAAACACAGCAATCCTTATTTTCAGGTGATTATACACTAATGAAAACAAACATATTTCAGTCCTGCCATATTCTGCCAACAGATCACACTTGTCCTGAAAGTGACAAGATCAGGTGACATGAAATGCAAAAGATGTCATGTTTGTATATAACTCTTACGTAATTAACATACTGATATAAGTCTTATAGATTAGGTTTTGTATGGGCAGGCACAGACATGTTGGGAGGTGTTGCCTCAACACAAACCGGCTCTGTGAAACTGAAGGAACCAGCAGAGGAACCAGATAAAGGTGAGAGCTGACAGGCGCAGACAGACAGAAACTGTCCAGAGGTCGCGTGAGCAAAAGGGCAGCCAAACCAAAACACATGCAGGCCATAACGTCAAAGTAGAAACAACACAACACTGTTTGCTGGTTGTTAGTCCAAATATCACGAGGCACAAACACGGATTCCTTCAAGACCTTTATGAGCTGTGGACTGTTTAGACGTACTCATCTTTCATATGAACAGGAACCTGTTCCAGTAAAAAGGGTAGTGGAAAAACAATCATCAGCACATTTTCCTTGTTTCTTCCCTTCTTCAGCTGTGTGTGTCTGACGGTGCTCATTGCAATCAGCTACAAAAGACTGAAAATGTTCAATGTGTCTTTTATGCTTCAGTATGTTTGTTTGTATGCTCTAATTATGTTTAATTTCATTTGCATTTTTGTCACTCTTACTTGTTTGGCACTCGTCTGTTTACACATCTTTATCTGCTCATGTCCTGGTTTGTTGTCTCTGTCTGCAGTCTTTCATTTTTTTTTTTTCTGTCTGTCTCAGAAACAGATTTCATTGCTGAGTGAACATGACTGTACATATTTTTAGTTTACTTGCACACATCGTTCAGGTTTATGATTATTATTAATGTTGGGTCTAGTTTGGTTTTTAAGTAAGAGCATCAGAAGTACATTACTTTTACATTAGCAAGACAATCTTGACAAAACAAACCATTTTTAGGAAATAGAATTATTTGGATTAAAAGAGAAACTACAACACCCATGTGATTGATCTCATCCAGAACCCAACAATGCCTGCAGTTTATGATTCTTCAAAGCACTAATCCAACTAAGAGTAAGTAATAAGGATAAATAAAATATAATGCAGGATACTTGCTGGATAAGACATATACTATATTTTAAATTGGAAAAGATCTGGTTCTCCATCAGTGGTTTATCCAATAAATTGAATGAAACTTGGGTTCCTTTTATCAATATGTTTTTATTTTCACTGTCTGATGTTTTTTGTTCTTTTCTTTCTTTTCCTTTTCATGGTTCTTGGTATGTACATTGTATGTGTGTGCATGTTTTTTGTTGCTCTTGTTTTCTTTCTATGCTAAAGTATTTCCTGGTATGTTGTTGACTTTCTTGTAAATGCAGGAAATGAAGAATGAAGGACTTATAAGGACTGACAGAAAGCCCTCCACAGCTGCTAAAATGTCCACAAACAAGATAGTCAATCTGCAAATTATTATTATTATTATTATTATTATTATTATAAAAAACAAGAAAAGGCAAATTCTGAAGAAATGGCAGGTGTGAACGCTGGCTGTTTAGCTGACACTAAACTGCATTGCTGGCTTTTGAAGAGTTGAATAATACCAAGACAGTATGACAGATGTGGAATATTTTAAGGTTTGCTGAAAAGCTAATGCTGAAATTGAATTGCTGGCTTTAATTTGTGTGTATGTATGTTGACCTTGAATATTTTGGAACGTATGAATGGTTTAAGACAAGAGAAGTATAACACACTATTCCTAATTGAGTGTGAGACTTTTAGCATTCACACCTAAATTTATTCTGGTTGATATTATATTAGTTTTCTGACGCTAATGTAACTGTACAAACCTTATCAAGTCACTTGATTCAGTATTTAGAATTTCAACATTTCCACATAGTTCAATAAGGCACAGAGGACAGTGTGATGATTTAATTTCTGTTGGAAACACTTCACAAAGTAAATCCATATTTCAGTTCTTGATGCTGCTAATCAAACTCAGTGTTTACTAGGGTCTGGTTTCTGTGGCTGTGGAGTTTCTGATGGACAACCTATTGAAACCCCAACTTTAAATATCAGTAGTTTGTTTACTTCAGTCTTACCCAGGACAGTGATGGAGGCATTGGCCTTCAGCTGGGGGTCAGTGCTCTGCACCACGTAGACTCCTGAGTCTGCCACCTTGACGGAGGTCAGAGTGAGAGCTCCGGTGAGGATGTTGACGGACGCCCTGCCGGTGTGAGTGTCGAACACTGCCTGCCGATCCCCCTGCCAGGTGAGGATGAGGGTCTTTCCCACTGCCCAGCTTCCACTTGTCATGTTCGGAGAGGGAGACAGAGACAACGTGACTGTGTCCCCGACTACAGCAGGGTTGATGGAGGGCTGGATCTCCACGGCACCAGAGGCCAGAATGCCTGAGGAAGAGAGAAACATTTATATTTGATACAACAGACCCTACATTTTGTCATCATGTTCATAAATTCATCAGCTATAGCAGAGCCTACCTTGAATTAAAGCCAGCAACACAACAGTAAATATCCCTTCACTTATCTTCTCCATTGCGTATCGACAGTCTGAGGATGTCCTCACTCTTTCTCTGCAATTATATTTGCACACATGTCCAGCCCCCTACACATAAATATCTACAGCAGCGACCCCAGTTCTTATCTGCAGGTGTTTCTGGTTATTTGGCGTTCCCTCCTGTCAAACTCACAAAAGAAGCATTACGTTTTTCGTTTACTATCTTGGGTGAAGTTCTGTAAAAGGCCAGTGAGCAAAATGACAAATTATGACATGAGGTATGTGACGCACGATTAGGGAGTGGGGGGGCGTTGTGTTATTTAGCCATTTTATGTATTGGCAAAATAATACAAATTTTGTGTAAGATTTTTTTATGTTTTTCTCCTCATCAGTGTGCTGTCTGATCCCTTCATACTTGCTAGATAAGGTTTAGATTTTGGGTGTGCTCTCTTTTTGTCTTTCGAGCCCTACTCCTGATGGTTTCGGTGGACCCATGTGACACACTCTGTGTGTGTGTGTGTGTGTGTCAAAGACAAAGATTTCATATCAGCTCCACTCCACATTCTTTCAGCAGCTTTACACTCAAAACGAATCCACCTGCACCTGCCTGTCTGCTCTGTTCTGTGTACTCAGTGTACCGAGTCTTGCAAGTATACATACTAAGATATATATGTATTATTGATTGACTGATTGATAAGCCCTTTATTGTCACAAGGTACATGTGAAATTAGCCGTCAACCTGTCCATACATACAACATAACAAACAATATGACAAGGGGGGTAGACAGGACAGGAAGACAGGAATTAAAGAAATACAGAGTAACATGATGAGAGGGGAGGAGGAAAAAAAAGCAACCCCCAGACTATGCTCCTGTGGGGAGTACAGTGTGGGATAAGAAAAAACACCTCAGCAACATAAGCACATATAAGTAGTCTTTTACAACGTGAAAAACTCAGGACAACATCAGGTATTTCCACAGTTCAATCATTGCAGCTCTCATCTGTTTGAGACATTAAGAAATGCTGTCTGTTCTAGCATTACATGTCGAGTGGGCAAACTATGAAACCTTTCACAATAGCACTCAGTAAACACCTGTGGCATTATTTGAGCTGTACTGGTGCAAAGTTCAGTATCTGAGCACACCTGCGTTCTGTACCTGACACGCCGGAGGTGAGACTGATGACAAGGCTGCGTTATTTGTAGAACACGAGGGGGAATAAGAGTCACAGCATTAGAGAACAGATATTCACTTTATTTAATTGAATGGTTTGTCATCAGGCCTCATTGTACATATATACTGTAAAGTGGATATCATGTTGGGTTAAGACTGTCACTCCATTGTCAGGCCTGACTCAGACATGAATGTCTTTGTTATTATAGCTTGACATTTCCGACCCAAACTACCTTAGGGAAATCTCCACACATACAAATAAACATAGTTTGAATATTGCTCCGACAGCATTCAAAAAGTGTGGTGATATCCTACAATAAAGCCTCACATTAGTGTGCGAGGTGCTTTTCTCTCCAAGAGTCTGTACAGAAAAAATGGTTTGTATATAGTATGTAAGTTCCAGTATCAGTTATTTATATCAGCCAGTGCGTCAGTTCAGATGTCTGAGGTTTAACTTGATGTAGAACAGTCTTGTTATCATCCTATTATATGGTCTCATAAAATCCCATCAAAACTCTGGTGTGTGCTGTTTTGAATACATCTCACATGGAAAATGCTGTTGCAAATTCAGATACAAATATATTTTGTGAGGCTTCACACTGGAGATCTGGCTTGAAAGACCAAGAGAAAAAAAAAAACACAAAGCAATAAACAATGGACTCTGAAAAAAAGAAAAACAAAAATTAAATACCACAGAAAGGCCTGAAGTCTTTGTTCATTTCTGGCCTGAACTCAATGTTCATGAGACAGGCAGTTCCATGATGCCCTCATGTCCCGGCCCTTGTAATCTAACACCCCGACCAGAGAAACCACATTTCCCAGCGAGAGAGCAGAATCCTCCTGCGCTGGGCAGTGAATCCGATGAGAGACACCTGTTAAATAAGGGCCTGAGTTTGTCCTGACAATGCCTTGTTATTGCTGAAATGAGTTTCAACAGGGTTTTTTTTGACAGATGCGGGATGGCTGCTTGGTTAGCATGACTAATCAGAATCCACATTTGTTTGTTAATATATTAACAAAATTTCCCCTCAAATTATGGCTAAAGGAAACTTGAAAGTGTTAACTTACCCTTATAGTTATAATTACATGTCATTTTGTATAATTCATTATTGTTAGAATTGTTACACTCATTTATTTATTTGACATAGAGTGATTTTTATTAATTATGATACAGGTATTTATTGTGTTGTTGATGGTTTGTTGTTGCCTATTGTTGTCTTCGCTCTTTACATTAAGGAACATGATGGAAATAAGTCTTCGTACTTTATTGTATCATTGTATCATCATTGTACTGTTGTACTGTATCAAACTAGACTAGACTAAACTAAACTAAACCAGGGGCTCCCAAACATTTTCACAATAGATCACTAGATGCTCAGCAGACCACGGGACCCCAGTTTGAGAGAACTTTGTCTCAAGTTTTAGGTTTGTTTTAGGTTTGAAGATACTAAACAGGGGTTCTGCAGGTAGTTAAAAGTCTTAAAAGGTTTTAAATCCATTTATTTGAATTTTTGGCCTTAAAAAGTCTTAAATCAAAAAGATTTATTATGTCAGTGTTCATTTTATTAAGTTGGATTTAACTTCAGTTTCACTTTTAAATGTGTTTCTAGGGGAAAAAAGTGTGGGTTATTGATCACCCTTGTACAACTACAAAACGAAACCAACATTAAACCAATAACCATTAATGCAAACTAAGTACTTTTTGCCAGAGCATGAATTAAACTGCATTCATAACGGTCTCAAAAAGTTCTTAAAAAGTTCAACTTGTTAAAACCTGCAGGAACCTAAAATAAAGTAATGATCAAACTAGGATCACTATAAATTACAATCAATCATAACGATCAACCCTAGTTCTTGTCATGTTGTTCCAGCTTCCAAAGAAATGTGATAAAAGTTCCTCACTCAAGGACCCAAGTTTTAACACCTCTGCACTCAAACACAGAGTGCAGTAAAAGAAAAACATTCACTTTATTCTCTTCTCACGTAACTGAGAGCACAGCGCCTCCCTTTGGAAAGCAAACAGCATGACATGCCCCAAACTGAAAAGACCAACACATATTTACAGCATTTTATGTGCCACAATAAATGTCTAATTTACAATAAGCAACATATATCATATATAAACCACATAGTTTAAAAATATTTTCTAGTTTTGCTTCCCCGTTCCAACCAAACCACAGACTGAAACTGTATGAAACAGGTGAGATTACATAAAGAAAAAAGGACAAAAGAAAAAAAGAGGAAGGGTGATATTGTTGCGTCACTCAAGGCAAACCACGCTGGTGGCCTCTGTCTCCCTCAGCTGTTTGTTCTGGGTGTTTCTCTTATCTGTATTATTTGCTCAGTATTAGGAGGGTTAGACACACACTGGTGTCACTAACTGCACAGGCGCCTCGAAAACACATCAGGATAAATGAGTCAGTTATTTCTCCGATGGAAGGAAACTTCACAAAACCTTCTTTTCAACACACGAGTGAATCAGTAACACATCCAGGTCAGAGGTCAACTTTAAGTCAAACATTGTCTCATAATGCTAAATCCTTTTTTTTTGTGAAGGAGGAGGAGACACGAGAATAAGGCATCATTATTAATCCACATGTAACCATCAGAGACATTAATTATGCACTGGATTATACCTTAATAATACAACATTTTTCAACAGGATGTGGTGACACCTGGTGGCTGAAACACTTCATGAACAATGTTAAGGAATATTATTTAATTTCTCCTGTGTAGTTGCATTAGCCAGATGTGTGTTTTTTTGTAACTTGAAATTTCTGTACAAATTTTAGTGTGTTATCAGAGAAAACATGTAGAATGCACTGTATGCAAACCGGCAGTGTTTTGTATTTTAGTGTCTTTTCTCTCATCATTTTCTTGACGTGCTTCCATTTGTTGTATCTATGTTGTATTGTCGCACCGTGGGTTTAATCTCCTCCCTGTTTTGGAAACATTTTGCCTGGAATTCTGCTATTTTGGGGTTTCTTTTGTACACTCTTTCTCTCTTTTTTATGTGTCATAAAACAAGGCAGAAACAGGGATAACAGGGGGAAACTAAAGAATAGTATTTGGGGTTTTTGTGTAAATTCCCCTAACTTTGCAAGAAACTTTTAAAAAAAATGAATTAATGAATAAATCAGAATACTTTATTGATCCTGGAGGAGTGGGATTGGTTTGTGAAATATTTGTTCTAACCAAGAACCAAGAATATAAGCATAGAGAGTTATATGTAAAAAAAAATAACCTAAAAGATAAAATATAAAGGAGTTTTTTTTAAAAATATGCTCATTAAACTACAATATATCAAGGTCTCAAGGTCATTTATTATCAATACAACAAAGACATAAAGAAAATATATAATTTATAATACATGAATAAAGGTGAAATCACCAAACTATTCATCTCATCATCATTCTGCTTTGCAGAACACCTTTGGTGAGCAAACACTGGCCAAAAAGTTCATTTCATTGTCAGAAGCCAAAGACATCAATTCAAAATGAATCAAGCACAAGCAGTCCCAGGCCGAGGATCGCTGCTAACAGCCGACTGAGCTGCACAGCCTCTGATCCAGATGCAAGAATACCTGTATAAGGGGGAAGAAGACAAACAGGACAAGTTAAGTCATTAGACTGGATTGAGCATGTAATCTGACACTGCTGTGATAACAGATACAAATACTCAAGAGCCGTCAGTACCTTTGACTTCTACTGTCTTGGTGGCCTCAGCAGAGCGTCCAGCGGCTGCATTTTCTGCAACGCAGGTAAAGTTTTGGAAAGTTCCAGCTGCTGAAGGGGTCCAACTGAGCTCATTTTCATGGATTGATAAGTAGGTTCCAGTGGGGAAACCCCCCCTGAACTGCCATTTGACAGTACAGTCCACGTTTAGGGTGCAGCTCGTCAAGCAGGTGAACCGACTCAGGCTGCCAGGAGACACAGTGTCAGGTCCACTGATGCTGATGTTCCACGGATCAACTAGGAAAGATTACAAAGTTCACTCCAGTATGTGAACATAAATTCTTGCTTCCTTAGACATCACTTTATGAATACTTACAGGTGAGCTGATAGCCCAGGCTGTAGACTCTTGTCTCCTGTTCTGCAGACACATACGTCTCACACTGGTAGAATCCAGCATCAGAGGGCAGCAGTGAGTCAAAGTGAAGTGAAGGGTTTTGCAGCAGCTGCATGTTCTCACGCAGGGTCACTTTCTGTCCATCTTTGTACCACACCACCTGCTTCACCTGGTGCGATGGTGATGTGGCATCGTGGCACAGCAGGTCCAGTGACTGGTTGAGAGACGGGACGGTGTTTGGTGGACTGATTCGCACAGACACTGGATCTGCAACAAACCAAATCATGAAGGAAAGAAGCACACACATCAGAGATAATACATCTAAAAAAAAAATAAAATCAAAATGTACTTAAAATATCAAAATGAAAGTGTTCTTTGACACTGAACCTGAAAAGCATTAAACCTGCTGTACTTACTCATTATGTCTACAATGGAGGTCATAGTTCTGGAGACTCCTGTTTCTGGACTGAGCACACTGCACTTTATTTCCACTGTATTGACTCGCCCATCTGGTGCCCAGGTTAACGTCCTCCCAGTGAACGTGCGGCCCATAACGGACCAGGTATAGGTGCAGTTTGAGAAGCAGGACGAGGAGCAGGTGAAAGTGGTTCTGAGACCCGCTGTGACCTGACCGGCCCAGGTGATCTGCTCCCAGGCCTCCAAACCTGGTACACCTGAGAGAGAGAGAGAGGAGGAGTCGGTGCAGCTGTATCAGATGATTTTGTTTTTGTTAAGCCTATGATCGACACAATCCCTCACACATTCATTTATAAAAGGTTAGCCATCACGCATGTATTAATTCCTCTATAAAGACAAATTTCTATTATGTTTACTCAGCAAGCTCAAAATAACATCTGTTGCTTCCTTATTTTCTTTGTTTTTCCATCATATTTTTGTGACCCTGAAAAGAAAAAAAATCCTCTGATCACCTTTTAATCTAGAAGAGGAAAATGACCATAAAAAAGGTTGTTGATTAGATTACAAACGTTAAATTTTGTGGTCAGAAAAGCATCAGTGACCTTAGATCATTACTGAACCACAACAGGGCCTTTGGGTAAAGTTCGTTCAGCTGATATTCTGCGATCCATTTCCAAAAGCGCTAACTATAGACTAACTTTTTTGCTTTTATTTTGTAGTTTTAAGAATAGATTTGCAAAACTGGCTAATTCCAGATTGTTTCAGAGGTTCTGTCTTTCCATTGATATACAGTGTTTTATTCTCCATCTACAAAACATGTTTCCTCAGTAGTTTTCTCAGTCATCTCTCAAGCTTTTGTGTAACAGGCATTTACAAATTGTTGAAAGCTTCTGTGTGGTCTTCATATCAATCGGTGGATTAACAGTCTGTAAAAATCATCAGTCAGTAAATTTTGTGTTCTTACCCATCAGTGCCACCAGCAAAACACAGTAAAGATTCTTCCAGTAGGGTCTCATGGTGTCTTTTATTGCTGCATCCACTGTGAGTTTAAACAAGAATAACAGTGCCTCCTTTTTAATCCAAGTGAGTTAGAAATGGGAGATTGTCTTTTAAAGCTATTCCTTAACACATTCCAGCACAATTACACATTTCCAGCCACTCCCAGATTTCACATCTGAATTTACCTGATGATGAAATCAGTGGAGTTTTTGTACACAAAGGAAATTTCCCAACAACATGACAGCACATCTGTGATTACAGTTACAAAGTTTAGGTTGTTTTTTGAGACTTTTATGAGCTCTATATGATTATGTATCGGTGCAAATCAGAGAAAAACAGTCACAAGACGAGCAGAAACATCTTTGTTGAAACTGCACATTTGTTCCGGACAGTTCATCAGGGTATTGATTGAAGCACTAGATGGCGCTGACTCACAGGAGTTTGTCATTACTTGTAAGTCCCTCCTCTTTTAAAATAGGACAGACCATAAATGACCTGAGTTGATCTATGACACTGGCCTTTCAGCCTGTGTGCCTCTGGCCTGTTGATATAATAAAAAATCATCTGTTCCTTAAGTCTTACACAACCATTATAATGTTAAACCTGAGTCTGACATTATTTAGCCTCAAGGAAGTGACATTTTAACCCCTATAGGAGATGTACTGTGAACTATACTGTATGATGAAAGTTAAGACATCTACAGCTAAGAAATTTTCCTATGACAACATTTCTGTCAATAATGATGAGTTTTTATCACATTTAAAGTTCATTATCACTTGTGAGGATGACTCATCCTCTTCCCAGCAGTCACGCACCAGTCAGTAAAGTCAGTATTTGTCTGTACAAACAGGTGGGGCTTTTATGGCGAAAGACATTTACAGACCAAACAATGGACGCTGATGTGTGAAAATTCTAATGTTTGTTGGATGAAATATTAAGTCTTTTGAGAGACGTCTTCTTTTAACTTTGATAGAAGATTAAAGAGCACAATGGAAAGATACCAGAGTTTATGGCTCTTGTTCATTCACATCCTCCCTGTACTTTTAGTGCACTGACATTTGAATAGATTTTATTGCTGTGAAGTTTATTAGGTTGACACAGCGTCATTTTTAGTCACAATGAACTTTGAATTTATTGCTGTTATTCAGACGCAGTGTCATTCCTGGGAATGTGTTCAGTTTTGCATACTGTTTGCCTACAACTCCTTCCACCCTCTCCCCTCTTTCTAAGATCATGATTATGATGACTTTTAATATTTTGTCTCTTTTAAAAAGAGAAAATTAAACCATGACACACTGCAGTTGTCAATATCAAACAGATTTCTATAATGATTATTAGTAAAACAGTCCTCCGTGCACTAAGTAGGACAGTTTTGCTGTTTCAACTTGAGAGATTCACATGAACTTCCCCCTGCATTTATGAGTCCGTATTGACTTTTGCCATAAAATAAATAACCCACATCTACATCTGAGTCTTTGCATATTTATGGACAATAAATTCTGTAAATATCAAAACACAGTCACAAACACACTATTATTGAATCAGACTCTAAGCCCTCTATTCACAAGAGAAAAACAGGCCACTGTGATGTTTGTGGACATGCATGTACGACGCCTGCAGATGCACAAATGCCACTAAAGTGACACAAAACATCAGTCGATGAAAAGAGTTTATTTGTCTAAATCAGCAATCAGTTGCATTGCAAACACAATATTTCCAACCCGAGTGTTACATTCACTGCATCTTTGTTCAAACCGGTCAAACATTAATCACAGTTAAAGAAAAACTATGTTGAGGTCGAATGGTTGAACAAGAGTGAACCGGTTCATGGTATACAACACAATTTACTGTGAAACAACAGTCTCTTAAAATGCCACGAGTGACTTGCTTAATTTAGCCATGAAACATATTTTATTCCAACATAAAGCATTTATGCAAGGGATTAATTAAATGACCATATTAATGTATATTTAGGTGTTTTAATGGATTATATGTATGATTTAAGGCAGCCATCAAGAGTTCAAGACACAAGACTAATTGCACCAATAACGAGATATAAGATACGTTCCAGTGTTGTGACAGTTCACCAAATATGGTGTAACGTCTGTTGAATTAGGTCAGATAAATGAGGAACAACATGTTGTGTAAATCCCATGGCTTTGTCTTATTAGTTCTGATAACTTTCTAAACTTTACACTAAACGTTAAAAAAGTTGAATTTATCTATTTTTATGACCTCTCTATGACCCCTCTCTGCAGGTCTTTCGCTACCCACCAGTGGGCCACACTTTGGGAGTCACTTGGGTGGTTTAAGGGGTTCCTAAGGGCTAAAAACAATTAAAATTTACAAATAACATTATATGAGCCCTTTCACTTATACTTAAAATTACTTGATCTTCCCATGTCAGGCTTTTGCTCCAAACACGGGAATGATTAATGATTAAATGAATGGATTGTAATATGTTTTTATTGGATTACAGACATAGTTTCAGGGCATAAAAACTCACTGACCAAAAAGCATGACGGCCATCACTTAAATTCCACCTTAGCTGAAAAACTGAGGTAGTAATCCCATAATACATTACAATCTATTCACTAAACTACAAGTATCAAATTAAAATCATACATTAAATAGCCTAATTTCATCATTGTTAATGGTACTTTAAAGTAAATTCAGTTTAAGAGTGATTAAAGTGTGGGAACGTTATGTTTGTAAAATGCTGCCATCAAACAACTTCCTTGCAATGCAGCTTACATCAACTGAAAAACTCAGAGAGAGTTTGATCTTGACTAATAAGTAACTAATGGGGGAGGGGAACTCATAAACTCAGATTAGTTAGATTAGATTTTATAGTATTTATCTCATTTGCTCTGAACCAATCTTTGTTTTAAAAAGGGAACGAGAAGAATAGAAGTTGCAGTCTGGTTCAACAACATGTACTGTAAATACTGTATAAACCTGATTCCTGACTCCTGTGGTTAGATTATACTATTGCAGATCAACAATCTAACAGAGGAGACAGGCATTGATCTAAGTTAATGAGAAGCCTGGCTGAAGACAAATGGCAGTCTGCCTTTGCTCTTAAAGCAAACCATTACAG
>JAJHUR010093200.1:0-38630 GCA_027495735.1 Lutjanus campechanus
CTCCAACGTTCTACTAAGCCTTTACAAGCCAAAAGCATTGCACTTTTTTACTTTTATCAAAAAATGTGCACCTACAGTGATGCACGTATGCTTACAATACACTTAGAGACACAAATAGACACATTGTGCTGAAGTGTAACTAAGCTCTCAGAGATTCTTATTGAAATGTACCAGGCCTTCACTTATGCTAAACGCTCAACCCATTGGCTGCTTTTATTATGTAGTTTGCTTATTTGTATTAAATTCCCACGCTGACTTTTTAAAGTGGTTGCCAAGCTTGTAACCATGCATCAGCTTTTGGTTGTTGAAACTTAAAATCTAAGAGATAGTTTGGATTTTTTGATGTGGGGGTTCTATGAGGTACTTACTGATAGTCAGTGTATTAGGTACAGTAGATGGTGGTCAGCCTGCTCCAAGTTTGGAGAAGCAGAGAGGAGCCCCAGCATGAATGAACTGCTGTGGACAGGGTCAGCAGCAAAACAGATTGTAGCCACTTAAATAAAGGTTCATCTAAATATATATATATATATATACACATATATATCAGTTTATATTCACACTATATTCAGAATATTTAATCACTTTACCTTTCTGCCAGACAGCCTTTTGCGATGGAAAATTGCAAAAGTACATCAACATATCACTATCTCCTCACCAACCAGACTCCATAGGCAAAATCAGTCATTTTAACTATTTGTTCTATCTTTGCCGGAATCTGTTAGTTTGTGTTATTCTGGGACTTAAGAGTTTTAAAAGGACAGTTCTCCTCTCTGCTTCTACAAACTGGTGCCATGCCAACCGTCATGTACTTCATTCAACCCCACATCAAATAATGCAAACTATCTCTTTAAGATACTATGCAGTTGTCAGCTTAGTAATAAAATTGTGACATAAAAGAATGTGCTTTATTACAGATACCTGCGGTTCTGTAGGATTTGCTACCTTGAGCTCGTGAACTTCATGTGACACTTATCGAGGTGTGTGTCCTGCAGTATAATTTTCCAACCAGCTCAAAGATGCCAGGATACTTTGACTTCACAAATTTCCTTTTTGTTTTTCATTCAAGTTGGTCTGGTTGTTTGTCAGTTGAATCAATTTGCACACTCATTTGTTGGTTGCTATTTTCACTCCACGATCCCACTTGCAGTGTTGTCTGATTCCAGTTCAAACTATAACATACATATTTAAATATCGCTAATACAGCAAATATTAAGAAATTATTTATTTTGTGGTGCATATTTTGCTATTTCCTGATTTTTATGTTAAAAGGTGGTTGCCAGTGGCAACCTGGCAACCATTACTGTTGAGCCCTTTCTTATTCAGTACAATTAATAGTTCAAATAAAGTAAATGGGGTGATTTATTGACATTAAAGTCACACAATCAGACCTTGGTTTGAATTGATTTGCCTTTCACTTTATCAGGTGAGTGCAGTATTTTTCCTCTCTGCAAAAGCTAGCTTGCCGCCAATGACCAATAATAAAAAACAATGTCCTGAAATATACTGCTAAGAAAACACTCCTGTTAAACTGTCATACAATGTGGTGCTGCTGCAGCTAAAATCTCATTTTAATATGTTGTTCTCAAATACATTTTGAGAATAATAGCTATAAAATAAATGACATCATGGCAGATATTTTCTTGAGTATTGCTCTCTGTGTTTATTGTATGAATTGTACGCAGGAGTGACTTCATGACACACAAAGTAATTTACAAGTGCTGCATTTATGACACGTCAAACGTCCCATAAATATAACGTGCACTGGGAATTCCATATGAGTGGAACCTGTGAATTGTGTGGCCTCCATGCAGTAACTTCAAAAAGGGACACATTAACAAATTCAACAGTCCACTGATTGTAAAATAGGCGTGAATGTTGCATCAACCCGAACAGAAAGAGAAATGCCTCTGTTTGGATGAAAAGCTTGAACCTACACCAACAGAAAAAAAAAACACCACCAGCTGTGCCCTCTTGTAGCAAATGTAGCAAAAAAAAGCTTTTCTGGGAATAAAGAGCAAAGCCAGAGTGACACAACCTAAAAAACAAGACATGACAACCATGACCAACACTTGGGGACCCAGAATTTTCCCTTTTTGCACGATACAATGATAAAAATTCCACAGTTTTTTGTTTTGTTTTGTTTTTTTGGAATTTAATGACTGATGTCTGTGTTTTGTTATCAATCCACAGTGGTGCTGGTAGTGCAGTGACTTCTTAACTGTAACATAATGTTTGGGGACAATCCCACTTTCTTTCAGTTTCACAATTAAACTCCTATGAGTGGAGCACGTTACCTTTAACTGCAAACCCAAACAAAATCTGGCCATGTTTAGGGTCCCCTATTACTGTATGCATATTCAATTTGCTACAGTTAGTTCAGATGAGTTTTGATGCCGTAATCACAGAAAAAGTTACGATTATAACAATATGATAAAGTCTTGGCTGGCATACGACAAGCATTTCACTGTTACAGGTTAACAAAATGGGATACAGCTGTAATAGTAAATCTATAATATAGCTATCACAAGCCTGTTTTATACAGAGATCCTATTACATCATCTTTCACTGAACCAAACAGTACCAGCATAATGTTTCCCCATTGTGTGATTTTAGATAGCATGCAGGCATTACGAAAGCAAAATAGGAATGACGTGTAACACAAAAGCATTGGCGTCTAATGTGACGTATAACATACACCTTGGGCAGCGATTTTGTTTTAATAATGAATAACAATGGCCTTTGGAGGGTAAGGAACTGTAAATAAAGATGGATGATGCATCTCTACTTCTGTAAAAATGAAGCCAGTATTCTGGATACAAGCGCTGTCATCTTGTGTTGATGACATCATTTGGAGCCTGAATCTTCAAACCTGTCTTCCTCAGTTCCCACTCACACAGCTGGCCGACTCTGTCACGAGCAGGATTCAGCTCTTTACAGCATTAAATTACTAATTAAAACCAAACTGATAAACAAAATGAACACCTGAACATACCTCAGTGTGAGAAAAGCTACCTAAAATGACAGAAACCATGTTAGAGAAAATTTTATTTGACATGTACTTTAATGATTTACTTTGACCCTTGTCCTTTCTACTGAAATGGAGGGGGTGGGATTTATGACCTATACTGCAGCCAGCCACCAGAGGGAAACCAAGATGTTTTGGGTTCACTTTTGGTAAACTGTCATGTAGTCCATCTTTATGTATGTCAATGGTAAAGGAGCTCCTGGACCTTGGTGTGGTCCCCAATTTGCAGACATTTTCAGTTGCTGGTCTTCTTTTTTGAGTCAACTGCTAACTGCTGCTTTTTTAAATTCCTCAGTGGTGGGTTGCACACATAATATGTCTTCAAACAGTGTCAATGTTTTGTTTAGCTGTCCCACTCTTTTTACTCCGATTTTACACCAATTCGACTCTGATACCACCTTCACTGCCGATTTAATGTCAAAACAACAACACCCCCAATTCCGTGTTTTATACCAGTGAGACGGAATAACGGTGCAGCATTCCCGCTCTGAACAGGCTGTATAAAAAGGGCTACAGTCAGTGAACATCCTGGATGGATGCATAAAATGTGTAATTTAAACTATGCCATAATGCAGTTACATGGCAAGTGTGTAGGGTTTAGTTGTATCTAGCAGTGAGCTTGCAGATTGCAATGACCTTCTCTCACACACCCCTTCCAAGTGACTAGTGCAAAGTGTGGTGGCTGCGAAACTTCTGCAAAACATGAAAGGCCATATCTAGAGCCAGTGTTTGGTTTATCCATTTTTTTTCCAATACAGAAACATGGCGGTGCAACATGATGGACGACGTGGACCCACATACTCCACAGATGTAAATAGTTTATTCTAAGGTAACAATGTTGCTAAATATGTTGTTTCATATTTTCAGGTGGCTATAGAGAAATGAAAACATATTCACTAATATTAAATTAAATTTCTGCCATATTCTGCCACTAAATCCCTGTAAATCTTACACACTGGACACTAAGGTAAGAACACAAGTGAACTATAAATGTTAAGCTTTGTCTGTGTGTGTGTGTTTGTGTTAAGAGAAAGCATGTTCATGTGTGTACAGTGTTTCTGACTTTGGAAAAAGGGACTAAATTGGAGCAATCTAGACACCGAGGTCTATGCTGTAGTAGGCGAGGCAGATAAAAAATATATATTTTGTCAGTAACATCCTTGCCTAAATCTCCTGGTGTTCCATTACCCGGTGATAGAAATCCTAGTGGGGAACTACAGCCAACTTGAATGCCCCCCCTCATACAACAAAGCATCTTGGACTGGAGAAATACTGCTGGAAACCTTTGAGGTTGGATTGAATGAATGAAAAAAAGAGAAAATGTCACCAATTCCATCTTCGAAGATTTCAGATAGAGAGTCTGACAATGAAAGTACATCAAAGGGAAATGCAGACCCCACAGTCTTCAAAAGGCACCGTGAGCAGCACATTCAGGGTTATTAAATAGTTGAATATTGACAGGGTTTTTCCTATTTGAGGTGAACTGCACCTCAGCTATCTCCACAGATCCAACGGGACCAGAGAGATGGCAAGCACCGCCGAGCACTCTCTCCACCTCCCAGCCATTCACCGCTGCCTTAATTGACAGGCAAAACCCTACAACGGCTCTTTTTTCCCCCCCTCTCACCTCCTTGCCGCTAACTTTGCCCACTGGACCGAGCTGTTGCTGAGCCAATCTGGGGAGGTTTTGTTTGCTGAACTCCGATACGTCCTTCAGCACTTTGGCCCCATTCATCTCACCAAACAATCCCCCTAAGAATTTAACTGGTGGGCAAACACACAGCACATGGGTAATGACGGGGGCACCTTGGCTGTCTGTGTGAATATTTACCCTGTCATCAAAGGAGGGGCATGCATATAAATCTATGCCTGCACTACCAAGTTCAGGTTCAGGCTTTGGGAGTGCAGGAGGCGAAGCGAGAAAGACAGCAAGTGAATAGTCCTCAGATCTAACAGTCTACGGAACGTGATAGAGCCTTAAACCTATGGAATATGATAGAAAATTAGCTTGCTTTGTAACTCTGCAGGCACGCAGAGGTTGTTTAAAATGTCAGATCCATGAATAAATACATTTGAAAATAAAATGGCACCCTCCCACGCGTCAGGGCTATTCAACAAGAGATGTGTGGAAATGCTGTAGTGCATCCAAAGCACCCAGGACTTCTCTCTTTTTTTTTTCAGATTATAAAGGTTTTGTGCCCTCTTCCCGCAATGAAATTGAAACAAAGTTTGGTTCTGAGTTTTGTGAAAAGTTGCGACCTTTTCCCACAATGTTCTATTCTGTTGTTTAACACCTGATAAACCATCCCTATTCCATTGTTCAACACCTGATAAACTCAATTCGTAAGGGCCAGGAAACAATTCTGCCTAAGGAGAGAAGCAAGAAAATAGCTGCAATCAGCCACTAGATTGCAATGTTTTGTCTGCGATTTGGAAGAGTGGAGAGATTCTATCAGGCTAGTTCTTGAGGCTGATATGCTACTGGTAATACGTTCAGCCCTGGGATGAATAGACATTTTATTGAAACTTTTATATATAGCACTCAGGAGCTAGCATGGTCTGTTGGAGACAAACAAAGCATGCTCCTCCATTTTTTTTTTCCATGTGTAAAAAATTCCATCTCAGCTCATGTTATTCTTTTTTTCTTCCTGTTTCCCCTCAACCTTCAGCAGATTTTAGCCTGGTTGCACTTTACTTTACAGCACAATAACAAAACCTAACAAGCCGTATCAAATTAGACAAATCTAGATGTAATCTGTTCTTTATTAGACAGTATTAGACCCTTTATTCAAACCTTATTAGACTGCACACATTACAATGGATCTGTAGTGTAAACTAAAGTGAATTATTCCCCACTATTAGACCTTTACTGTACTTTATTAGAGGGTAATTAATGACACAACAGAATTGTACCGTAAACTAAATTGAAATCACATAACTGCCTATTCCCCAAAGTGATTTCATTTGAGTTTACAGTACAGTTCTGCTTTAATGTGTCTCTAATTACCATCTAATAAAGTGTAATAAAGGGCCTAATACTGTCTAATATTTTCAGTTTTTCTCTAATTTGATACAACTACAGCTTGTTCCGTCTTATTAATGTACTGTAAAACAAAGTCCGACCTTTTGCTTAATCGTTACTTGTAGCTTCATGTTTGGGAGGAAAAAAAATAATTAAATGGAATTAATGGACACAAAATCATGTTCAACAGGAAAATATAAAATAATTTATTAAGGAAAATAGAACAAATCAAAGTTCAGGTGTGTGGATTTTGTTTTTATTTATCACACTTATCCCATCCCCCAGGGATGACCTGAATCTTTAATGCATAAAACAAAATGGCTGCCATCCGTCACCACAGACGCGAGCTGCTGCACCAAGAGGAGAGAAATGGCACAGATCCTCCTCTCTTTGCACTGTACACCAGAGACCGTTTCTCCCTCAAGATCCTCTGCTGCTGCTTTGCTCTCCACAGGAGCGGTGGTGATGCTGGAGCGTGTGCGAGTGTGTGTGAGTGAGTGTTGGGGCGGAGGGGGTCTTTCTCTACCATCATCTCTCAAAGCTAGCGAGCGTGCAGCCCTCTCAGATCAACAAAGCCCTAGTCACACATTACTGTACACGTCGATTCCACTGCAAAAACAGACTCCTGAAAACCTGTCAGAGACCCCGGAGATACGAGTAGGCTAACATTAAAAAAGGATGACCTTATTATAAGTAGGAACGACGGTTATATTTTTTCTGGCATGTAGACAGAGAAAAAGGTGATAATGGCAGGGTGATATGTTTTATTTATTCATTTTGCTGATGTCTATTTATTATTCAATAGCTCAGTGTGTTAGCTTCAAATGACATCCTAGGACTACAAGAGGGAAAATGTAAATGCACGTCTACTTAGTGAGGGAAGGTGTAAGGAAGATGGAATTCATGTGCTAATATTGTGAGAGAACATGCTGTGATATAAATAAACATATTGCATAATCACTAAATTTAGAGGTAACACTTAATAATAACATTATCATATCATTAATAAATGGTAAATTGATAGTTAATTATCATTAGTTAACAGTTATTTAAGTGTTAAAGCTGCTACAAGGAGTTTTTAACTGTTTTTTAAAACAGTCTCATTCTAATAAAGATGCCTCTATATGACCTACATAAGTTAATGAGACCATCCACAAAAAGATTGGCTAT
This sequence comes from Lutjanus campechanus, assembly GCA_027495735.1. Taxonomy (NCBI): domain Eukaryota; kingdom Metazoa; phylum Chordata; class Actinopteri; order Lutjaniformes; family Lutjanidae; genus Lutjanus; species Lutjanus campechanus. The sequence goes on from JAJHUR010093200.1 coordinate 7,218, forward strand.
TTCTAGTTATTTTAAAGGCCTGCCAACGGGTCAGATTCTCCGTAATACGTTAGCCTGTTAGAAAGAAGCAGGAGGAGATCATTTCTATTTTGTGCTTATTATGGAAAAAAACGCTTTTGGAATTGCTTTTGTCTACGGGAGGGGGGCTCCAAAATCAATACTGTTAACAGTCAAATGATGTTTATATATGGCTCATAAACCAATCATTATGTAATTATGAAACTTTATAAAAATCAGCTGCAACTTTACAATAACCATCCAGATAATGTTTATAGGTGACACATTCACACTCCCAATTCTCAAATACAGCAGCTTGATCAGTAGCCCAGTATGCCAAACTACGACACTGTAGATAGCATCAGTGTTGCATGTGCGGGGCTCTGCAGTCAAGTTAGCAATAATAAATATGGACCGTCTAGATAGAATTTCAAAATAAAAGCACAAAAACTACTTGAGTAGGTTGAGGAAACGGTCATCATTCAGGTTAAAATAAGGACATTATTTACATAAGTTCATGTACATAACTTAACGTACATAAGTCATGTACGTAAGTATGTAAGGTATTCCAATCATCAGTTGCAACTTCATAATAGTCATCCAAATAATATTTAGACACGGTTTACAAACTAACTGTCAAACATTAACAAAGTGTTGCAAATATCTAGTTCATATCTGTTCGTAAGGATATACTTAATGATTTAAAGTTTTACTAATCATACTAACAAAAACTGTCCAGTACTGGGTTGTTAGGCAGATAATGATATTAGGTCGTAAGAAAAATTAAATTTATCAGCTGATATTGATCCCTCAAATGTGGCTATCTAACACTTGTGACAAAGATTGAGACGGAGCCAGGGTATTTTACAGTTTACAAAAAACTTAATTGTCCAAAATGACATCAGGGCACTAAATCAGTAACCTTTCACTGGTATTGTTAATAATTATAAATAACTATAAAGAAAAAAAAACCCTAATACATAAATAATCCTTTTTGATCATCACTTATGACGAGAAGTGTGTGGTGGTGTCTGTATCTGCAGAGAACCTGCCCTCTGCCTGTATTTCCTTATTTTTCTTTTATTATGCATTTACGAGTATCTCAGACAAATCTCATTCTACTGATTCTACCTTTAACTATCAATTTAACATTTATTAATGGTGGTTCTTATAAGTTGTTACCAGTTTAACTAAAACAAACAAAGAATTTTAAAGGAATTATTTTAAGGAATTATAATCATATTAAAAAGAGTGTGTGCAAATCACAATGAAATGTTCCCATTTTCTTATCTGAATGATAGAAACACCTGTGATCACTTTCCAACAGTCCAACTATAGTGATTAAATCAGTTAATAAATCATGTTTTATTAAAGAAATTACCATTTATAATACTGTAATTCAAATATTTTATCCTGTGACCTCTGAAATTAGTTCTGGCATACAGAATATTAATCAAATTTATTATTCAAGATATTTGATTTCATCTTTTTTTGCATTCACCTTACATTGTGGTGTTATTAATTTGGAAATAATCAGAAATTATGTGACCATCCTGACTACTTGTCAACAGCAGCTGCCATCATATTGAATCATCAGCCCATACTTTGTGATCACACACCTTGGACCATTTTTTTTTTTTACCCTGGTTGCTGCGCCTGTCCTGCTAAAATCACCATGACATTATTGAACTTCCTTATCCATTATCACAATTAGCTGTTAATAAAACCGCAGAGCAGAATTTATAGATAAAATAATAATTTTGATACTCACACAAACCTGGTGAGGTGTGTAGTCAGTCACACATCTCTGTCCCTCTCCTTCTCTGTCGCTCTCTCTCTCACACACACACACACGCACACACACACGCATACACACACACACAGACAAAGCCCTTTGTACCGTCTTCTACACCAGCACTCCTCCAGGGGCCAATACCGTGCTCCAAAGCCCTTTAGAGGGGCAGCAAGCCGGAAAATGACCCCATGCTGTCCCCGCTCGCCTCAGCCCCGCCTGGTTACGCCCGTTTCCCAGGGACCCGCTGAGGGTCCAATACCCCTAGGCCTGCCTCTCACGCCACACTACCTCCCAGGGCCAAACGTTAACGGGGGCTCCTCGCCGTGGACAATGGGCGCCGGGAAACGTGGGAAAGAAATGTCACAGGGCTCTCTGACAACCGAGGTTCGACCCCCTGACCTCTGGGGCTGGTCCCACTGGGCCTCTTTATGTAAACACAGGGTGTCCAAACAAAAGCAAACCCTGTGTTAATCAGATTCATAACCCATGTGAGGAGATGTATGGAAGAAGCAAAGGTGTGGAAGCTTTAAGTTTGGGCTCATTAGACTGAAGAACCTATTATAATTTTTTTTTCATTCATTTCTATATATTTCTATACTAAAAACCACTACTGCTAAATAATCATTTGGCACAATTATTCCAGTTTATTCCTTAAGTAAATATAAATTCATGTAGTTGACCAATAATGGCTCAAATACTCTGCATTAATGGAGTCATTAACAGGACCAGGGACAAAGACTGGACAAGCGTCTGCTGTTTGAACTCCCCGTCGCCTTGTAAACAGTCCTGGTCATTTAACCTCCGACCTCTCCACAGTGTCTCCTCTCAATCCGTCCACTGCCTCCTCTCCATATGGGAGATGCAGGTCAAATGAGGATATGGTCAGCCACGCCACAGCCCCCTCCCCCCGCCTCCCCCAGGGGAGTGGTGGTGGGGTGGGGTGCAACCCTGGGTGGACACAGGCAGGGTGAGTCCGGAGTAGTGGCAGGGGGGCAATTTGTCGAGGAGCAGGGGGTTAACGAGGGAATGATTGGCACTAAGTAACACTCGACTTAACCCAGGACCCCATGGCTATGACTTTTTTTCTTAGCTGGGATTAATGTGTGATTGGTGAGAGTCATGTTTGGTTATGCGCTCTCACTATTTTAACATATTTTCAAGTTATATCAAGATATTTTCACGATATTACGACATACAAACAGATTATGTTATATTTTTCTGCATATATGTCACATACAACATAATATTTATCCTGTTGTGAAAAGTAAAAAAAAAATATGATCATTTATATTGTTACAATGTTAAAAGTTTCACATTAAAACATGATAACTTACACTGTTGTAATGTGAAAGATTTTCGATTACAACGTGATAATTTATATTGTTACGAAAATTTGGCCTTAAAATGGTAATACTTTTTCTTAGGGTCAACTATTTGTCATATATTTGTTTAAAATGCATTTAAAAAAATACAGATTTACCAAGTGACTCTTTTTAATGACTTGGACGACCACTTAAGTTCCCAGTAAACTAGGCCTTGTGTCAGTGTTCTTCTTCATGGGTCACATAATTATAGTGATGGGCAGCTGGTCATCCTATTGACAAACAAAGGGGCCTAATCTGTTTGCTCAGGGCCCTTGACAAGGTCCTATTGATGACCTCATTGGTACAAGAGCACAAGTGTGGGTCAGACCACTGTGGTCACAAGAGGTCAGAGTTCGTGAACCAAACATCACGACCTCACTCCCTGGAGACTCCGGCTGATAGACTCCTGCGCTAGCTAGTGGACATCATTAGGAGCCTTAGATGGACAAGTGAAGGATTAATGACCCCTGACATGATGAGCTGCTTACCTTGCAGTCAAAGTTACGACCAAAAAAAAAAAAAAAACTTGGCCCCCAAGCAATAATAATAGGAAATAATCAGAAGGGTATGGCCGTAAATGGATAAATGGCATTCACATGTGTTAAAGCATCACACCGGTTGCCCATGTCTATTGTCAAGTCTGTTGTCAATGTCAGCAGGAATGATCATTGACCTTGTTATGCTGTGATGTTACAATATAGGCAATTCCCAGTCCCTAACACCTGCACAGATAAAGCACCACGATAGAAAGCATTTTAGTTTGAAAAGGGGACAAAAATATGCATGGCGAGTCATTAACAATGCAGAACTGTGAGTGGAAAATGATAATTAACTCTAGATGGAGGTCTTTAGAGGAACAAGTCTTTGAGGATTGCATTTTTCAGTGTTGATCTCAAGGTTAACTATTCTGCATGGAAATAAGGGGCCAGAGGTGCAGCATTTCCTGACCACGGGCTACATCCAGAATTAGCATGTTAATATGTGTTTTGTATCCATATGAGCATTTGCATGGTAGTTTTCATATGAATTAGCATTGGCTCGGTTGGGTTCTATTATCCATCTAAAAACATCCCAACTTCTTGCGTAACAACTTACTCACTGCCCTTCGCTACCTTTATCCCCCCACCCCCCATATTTCTCCACAGTCTTCCATCTCATCACCACCGTCAGCACCACCACGACCACCATGACCGCGTGCAAACCCCAAACTTACACGTCTGTGCTGTTTATATGAGTATAGATGAGATGCTGCATTGTCCCACGTCTCCTTGTAACCCCCATGATCATAAATCTGCCTGCATGGCCCATGATCGTTTATGAGCACTTTACATGAAGATCACTCTCACAAACAACGCCCTTCAGCCAGTAATGAAAGCCAAGCGTCAAAGTTGAAGATCAATGTCAGGTTACGAGATTCGTGACAGGGCCTGCATGCATGTATGTGACCCCACATATGTAAAGAAGATCTCCAAGAAGGGATGTGGATGAAGAACAATGTGAGAAACAGTTTAATCCCTTATGACAGGTGACATTTTGCTCTGTATGACACTCAAATAATGGTTCACCTAACTTTAGCTGAACTTTGCGCCTTTAAACTAATTAGTCCATGAAACTGCCATAACAACACTGAAAGATATTGAGCTCAACAGTAACATTCAAAAAGTGAAAATCCATTTCATATTCTGAATATCGGATTTAGATTATTAGTCAAAGTGTGGTAACTATCCAAGGTAGTCTAACCCATGTCTACTAACCTAGCTATGACATTGCGAAATAATGGCGTACGTTCCTGTAGAAGCCACAAGTCTGTCCTTGTTTAAGTCCTTGTTTAAAAAAACATATTTTATTCATGATTTCATGGATAAGTATTACTATAAGTGTTATTATTAAGTGACATCTCTGATTGGAGGCCACTATGACAATGGAAATGTTTACACTAGCCGACTAGTTAGGTAACTAACTTCAGCTTGACATGAGTCATGCTAATACTATTGTTATACCACAGTGAATATAATTTATATATACACACAACACAGACTACAGTATATTACAACACTGTTATTAACAGTATAAACACTATATTAATGATAAAGGTTACATTTAAGAAGAAGTTGAATCATTTGCAGTGGTTTATGGGATGAGTAATTCCTTTACTCTTATAATAATTGTGTCAACAGTCTTGCACCTTTGCCTTTTTTTTCTGTTTTTGTTTTCTTTTTCTTTTGCTCTGAATCAAATATTTTATCGTCACGATTCACCTCGTAGTTGGTTGACTTGGTTACAGCCTTAAAACTCTTTATATAAGGATTTTCTGAAATGTTAGAGGAGTAAATGAGTGGGAAATTCACTTCAGGATGACCCCAGGAAGAATAGCTGCTGCTTTGCAAAAGCTAATGGGGATCTTAATAAACTAAAACTAAAACTGAACCAGAGTCATGGAAAAAGTGGGTGGTCACTGTTGAGCTCCATTGTTGAATGTGAAAGTTCATTATTGACCTTAAAAGATGTTTTACAGAATTGTCTCAATTCAAGGTCTTCTTAACTTTTTCCAGACAACAGAGCACTGATGAAGACCATGACATAGGACTGGGTGATCAAATATCATGATATTTTTGACTAAATACTTCAATATTTCTTTCGATAATATGACAATATTCTAGGGATGACTATTGGAGCTTCCACAAAATATTAAAACAATGAAAGTTTTGTTAAATAATCACCAGTAATGTGGATATAATGACAGTGGATAAAGACAAATAACAGAACAGCTAGAACAGTCTGGTAAGTTCAGAAAATTTAATTTACTAGGGACGAGACAATATCAATATCAGACCATGATATTACATGGATTATTATTTTATTTTATTATTATTATTATTATTATTATTATTTTATTTTCTAAAAGGACTGCTACTGACTGCTACAACATTCGCTGCCAAAGACAGTTAATGCCAACTTTTTGCACATGCTCGGATCTTGACTGGCTTCTTTTATTAAAGCAGAAGCACTTTAAGATAAAAGGAGTGATGAATTTTATAAAAACAAAAAAGTTGAAAAAAACAGATTTATTATTTAACAAAAAATTTTGAGTGGTAATTTTTCTTTGGTTTTTTTTATGTTGCCATAAATATTGTACCGTGGACTTTTTAACATGGTATTATTGTACCTTGAGTTTTTGGTATCATTACATTCCTAATATTTACTATAATGCCGTCTTTAAAGCCAGGAAAAGACAACACTTATGCTATATCACAATATCCACAATCCAAGATGATATCTAGTCTCATGTCATGTTATTGATTTCACATCGATATATTGCCCAGCCCTACTGTGAAACGTGGTTGAAAACACCAGAAAGGGTTTGCAAGTGGACCTTGATTTAAGATTATTCATCAAACGTAGCCATAGCCACAACTATTCTAGAAAACTATATTTATTTTAGAACTATAGCTCTGAATTGGCAAAAGAAACAACATTTGAGACATTTTGCATTATATTCCAAACAAATCATACACATTTGGCACTATTTTTTATCCAAATAATTATATTATGATTTGAAGTTAAAAAAAAAAAAAAAAATGCCATCACAAGCTTCAAAAATTTTCATCTAGAACAAAACATGTGTCCACCTTTTTGAAGCCACAGGCCACATGAAATAAACTGAATCCCCAGCCTGTAGCTGAGGTTAAGGGTTAAATGATTGAGGTCAGGGAGTCTTGAACCTCTGTCTGGGGACCTCTCAGATCAATGAAAGGGTGTGTACTCATAATGGGGGATTGATTGGAGGCAGGACAAGTGTCAGAGGGGTTGATTGTTCTCTGGTCAGTCTGAGTGAGAGTAATTCTGCTGTCCTTATAACGTGTAAATTAATTTGTGATATTATAAAACCATATGGACCATATGGATATTTCGGTTTTCATTGCCAAAAGATATTTTTACATAAAAGGTCATTTTAAATCAAGACCTCAAAAATGAAACCTCCAAATTAAATGTCAAAATATTTTGCCTGTAACTGCTGTCATATGTTGCGTATTAAAACTTTAACAAAGGTGGTTATTACTGTTATTAGAACCATGACAGCAAAGGTCCCCTAACTTTTACAAAACAGTCATTTTAACCCAAACCATGATCATTCTGTAAACCTAACCAAACCTCACCCATAGTGTTGTCACATCATAAAATTGATTTGTAACTAAGACACAAACAAGCAAGACACAAACAAATTATGTTATCCTGCCGATAAGGACATCAGATTTAAAAAAAACAAAAAACAAAAGAACAAGTGTAATGTGTCATTCTAGACACCTGGATATTCTGGGTTTGAATACCAAAAGACAAGTTCATGTAAAAACTCCAAAAAAAACAAAAACATCCAAATGAAGTGTTTTGTCTTCGAAATTGTTACAAATTGATTTTATAATGTGACAACACTTTGGGTAAGGTTTGGTAAGGTTTAGGCACAAAAACAACTTAGGTTGGGTTTACAGAAATATCATCGTTTTGATTACCACTTAGATTTTAGGGGACTTCTGTTGTCATGGTTACAGTAACAACTACAGTATGACTAGTGGTCTCCTTTATGTAACATTTCTGCATATTTCTGTTTATGCACTTTATCCTAAGGCAAACCCAAAGGAATTTGTCATTTATTCTAGGCTGCTAGTCAAGCAGTCAGTGATTTGTTAAATTTTAACCAATGGGACCAATGGGAGCATCCCCCTGCCCCAACATCACCGCACCAGCATAGTTTTTACAGTATAAACTTAACAAATCAAAATCAAAACAAATCAAATTATGTAACTGGAGCAGCTGAGTGTGGTGCTTTATTCCAGGCAATGAGCAAATGTAATGATTGGTTTGCATTCATAACTCTGTTTCTCTTGTCCATATTGAAGGTTAGCCAATGATTTATGATAACGCTCTATCATGCTGGGTAGTAGACAAAACGCATTATCAATAATAACACAGAATGTTTATCTAACGTGTGAAATTAATAGTATGAAAATGACTGTTTTTTCCATAGGGGTAAATTTGACCTGCTGGCTGTTAGAGGTATAAATGCCCATTTTAAAAAATCTGGCTTCATTTAAACGATTTCTAACAATAGGGTGTGCTATATTTCACACTTCTAGAAAAAGTCAAAGACTGGGGGAGCTGAATATTTTATTTTGTTTTTGTCTGTTTTGTCTGTTTTACAGTGTCATCAAGCTACATCTTTTGTAATTGTTTTAATGTGTGTTACCACCCTGACCTCCCTACGTGGACTTTGTCACTCTAAAATAATGTTTCTTGACTTTCTCCTTTGCTCCCATCGTAATTAGCATGCCTGCTATAGGGCTTTGCCACTTTAACACACAAATGTCGTTTTAGCGCACATGCTAAGACCGTTTCTGTCATTTTTCTTGACAGGACAGGTTGGAAAACTACAGAAGAAAAACAACTTAACATTTATCACGCCAGTGCCTGTTCAACTTCTCCTGCCTCCTTCAAACCTCGACTGCCTGGTGACGACCTGATGCTGCGACCAGACTCAGCCCAGGCTGTGCCCAGGCAGGTACCAGCTCAAATCAGCTGGCCTGGGCCACAGATTAAAACACGTCTCCCTTTTGCCCACTTTCATCTACAGCCAACTGTCCAGCCAAGCATACCCTATGCCTCCTCACCCCTGCCTCCTCTTATCCTCTTCCTCCTCCTCCTCCTCCTGCCTCTGCCTCTTTCTCTCTCATGCAGGGGGAGAGTGGCATGCAGGGACAAACCTGAGACCTTAAAAAAAGAAAGAGAAGAAGAAGAAGAAAACAGGAGGGGAAGGACATTGAGGGGTGGGGATGGTGAGGAAGAAAGGAGGCGAGGAGAAAAAGAGAAACGCACATTGTACTTTTCAAATGGATGGGAAATGATTCGCTGGGATTTGCTGACAATTATACGGTGGGGTTTAATCAATTCGGACCATTCACAGCGTGGAGAGGGCTGATCCCCCAGTACAAAGGAACAGACCGTGGGAGGGCGGTACCTGAGAAAGCGCCGGCCTGGTGTAAGTAACATGAGGCAACACTCCCCTCCCCACACATTGCACCGCAGCATATGGCCCCTCTCTGAACTTATTAGCTGGCGGATTAAGGCCAATCGCAGAGACCCAATGGCCTGTGGCTGCCTCCGTCGCACCCTCCCTCGCCCCCTCTTCACCCCCAGGAATGAGGCTGACTGACAAGGGGCATTGTGTTGGGCACCTAGATCGCCACACCCCTCACTTACCCTGTCATGCAGTGCAGTTTGATGAGGTTATTTGGTGGAGAGAACAGGATCTGACCATTAACCTTACAGCCACTGTACGTACACTTAGAAATTACCACCTCGTGTTCGATCAGAACAGCTACCTTCAAACACGTCTACATCATAATAATTCATAAGATAATTTTACCCTTTTCCCTTGACCACTATGGTAATACTACCTGCAAATTAGCAAGCTGCTCGGCTATGGAGTGGATTAAAAGCACCTGAATGTGAACACACAGATTAGCCCCGTAGATATGAAGTCTAATTAGCATCTCATTGCAACTCGACATGCGAGCTCAACATGAGTGCAGACACGCTGAGAGAAAAGGCTCCATTGGCCAGGGGTTGATTATAGGTCCATTATGCACACAGTACTTAGTGATGGGCTGAGAGTAGGAATTAAGAGCTTGATGGCTACTGCGAGGGGACCTGGGCTGAAGTACAGGGTGTTAGCAGTCAACAGGGTCTCAGGTCTACAGGAGGCCAAGACTGGGGGAGGCTATACAGTAGTCTCTGGCCTTCCTGAGTATTCATGGAGAGAGATTTGACAAGAGAGGAGCCCCCTATTTAAGCCCTCATTTGATCTGGTGAGCGGCAGGTGATCCTCTGCCTCTTTTTGTGTCAGACCGCAGGGGTTTGTCGACCCCTCGTGACCTGTCTTACCTGGCGCCCGTCAGGACACCTCATTTAGAGAGGAAGAAGAGAGGCTAATTCAGTTCTTGGTATCCACCCATCACCGAGCTCCACCTGGCCATGGGGTTGCGGGGTCAGCTCCACACTGAGACAGCGGGGGTGCGCCAGGCCTGCTCTGCTAATCCCCTCATATACTGGGAGGTGCTGGAGGACCCAAAGGCCAGAAGCGGAGCAGAGAAGCCATCTTCCTGGTTCTTTTAGAGCGGATTAGAGGCCCAGCAGGGGATGGTCTTCAGGAGCGAAGCCTCACGCTTGGAGATCATGAAGGCATTTCTGAGGAGAGCAGAAGACGGCTCAGCTTTGGTCCCTCCCGAGACCACCTGTGACCTATGACTTCACAGAGATAGCACCCATCCATAGCGTATGGCGAAAAGCGCAACACCATTGAGTTTATTGGAGGTACAGAGTTGACAATCGTCTCGGCTGTGTTTCATGGTTCCCTCCCAGAGGTGTGCAAAAGTACACACATTCTTTACTCAAGCAGAAGTACAGATACTTGTGTAAAATACTCTGGAAAAAATAGAAATACTGATTCAGGAGTCTTCTGAGGGCTGGCTGTTTCTGTGCAAAGGTAACTGAACCTCACATTTTGTCCACAGCAGTCTCCCTTGCGTGTCATTTTTGTCTTGTTACATCGTTTATGTTGTTTTCATCTTGTTACATCTTCTTGTTATGTACTTTTCAACGTTTTCGTCTTTTTGCATCTTTGACATGTTTTTCGTTACTCTTGTCGTCGTTCATTTCTTTTTTCATTATTTTTGCCTTGTTAGGTCTTTTACGTCTTGTTACGTCTTTTATGTTGTTCTCGTCTTGGTACGTCTTAAAAGTCGTGTTTGTCTTTTTACTTCTTATACATTGTTATACTTCTTGTTAGGTCTTTTATGTCGCTTGTGTCTCATTACGTGTCTTTCGTTGTTTTTGTCTTGTTATGTCCTTTGTGTCATTTTCATCTTGTTAGGTCTGTCATGCTTTATATGCACAAATAGAAACACAAAGGCATGGTCTTTCTAATGTGTTATTGACCCATCCATTTAGTTGGAAATCAGTCTTGATATGCAAAGGGATTAAAAAAAAATCAATAATTTCCCTCAAATGCTTAAAACTATTGTAAAAAGCCTATTTTGAAAACTTAAGGAGTAGAAAGTACAGATATTTGTGTTAAAATGTAGGGAGTAAAGGTAAAAAGTCGTCAGCAAAATAAATACTCACAGATACAGATACCTGTAAAATATTACTTAGGTACAGTGAAGAAGTATCTGTACTTTGTTACTTCCCATCTCTGTTCCCTCCAAGTGAGTGCTTGTTTGTTTGTTTGCTTTCGAGAAGGAGTTCTCGTTAGGCGAGAGCCGAGCAGTTGATCTTTAATGAGAGGGGAAATCCTCTCCCCCTTCCCTCTGCAGGATGGTTCGCCATACCTTATCTTGAACCCCCCTTTGCTAGCTTTCATGTGTGTCTCGTCATTGTGGGGTGAGTGACTGCTCCTCAGAGAGACTGCGTCTTTGAGAACCAATGATTAATGCTCTTTGAGGATGGGGAGGGGAGGGGGGGCACTGCACCTCAGCTTCTTTACATACAAAGCAAAAGACCCCACTTTTTCCTACACAAACAGTGGTGCCACAGAGGAAGTGTCAGTAAGAGAAACAAACAGGCTGCTGGTACTTCATAGACCGAGAGGGGCGTCCTAATAGTCAAATATTTCTCCCCCAGATCTTTGGATTACCCCACCTCTCCCCCAATCAACACTTCTGCACTTTGTGTCTCACCATTTCTGACACGGTCTCACCTCTGACAACACCCCAGAAGCCCGAACTCTCTCATCAAAAGCTTTTCTCACAACAAAATTAGCCACAGTATGGGCGAGAAAAACTATTTTAAGAGTGAATATATTCAGTGCTAAACAAATATGGCCATAGAGATGAATATAGATACAACACTACAATCCATGTAGTGCTGCAGGGATGACATATTTTTGTAGGCCAACCCAGAAGATAACGTCGCATTCAAAAAATCAATGGATTTCAAGACAAGGGAACCTGAAGTACAAATATGCTAGCGACTTCTGTGGACTCATTCCTGCAGCAGTCTATTAAACCAGGGGCTTCCAAACTTTTTCAGCTTGAGACTCAATAGAGAAATTTGGTGTCTCCATGCGACCAAAACAAGTCAGAATTATAAGCAAGATAACGTCAACATCTGGGGATAACACTGACAAGTAATTTTAGCTAGCTGGCAACTAGGGCAGCCCCTGACTTAAGATTTTCAGAGCTGACGTGGAGTTGTTGGTTAAAACCATTGGTCGACTAATTATTGCACACTGATGATATTGATTTAATTATTTGAATATTTATTCTGGGGATGCAAAGTATGCCAACTGGTAATTCTAATGGCAAAACCGGTACATTCTGGCAATTTATTTCAACACAGTATAACATCACACGAGTCCTATTCTGTAGAAAACATGGTAATAAATAACTTCACAAAAACAAATACTCACAGCCTCACTGATGGATGATGTACAAATTAACTCTCTAAGTTACAAACTCACTCACTTCACGCCTCTTGTCCCTGCATGAACCCGCAATGTCTTCGTAGCTCCTGGAGTCAGAGTCCTGGTTGGAGCCTCAAACCACCTTGGTACTCTACTGCCTGTATGCCTCCCAAACTGGCCACCACTGGGTCTTGGAGGCTGTGTCCCAGTCTAATAGGCCAACTAACTGAGCTAACTAACTAATACTGTGGGCAGCAGTGTGCTGTTGACCTCAGCGTTATAGTACAAGAGAAAAGGTCTGTGTTGCAACAATTCTAGGCCTAATGGCAAAGCGCAGCTCCCAGATGGAGTTTGAGGTGTGTCTTGTTTGCAACTAAAAAATAAATGAAAATGTGGTCAACTAAGACTCTTCTCATCGACTAATGTTTTAGTTGACTATTTGGGGGCAACCCTGCTAGCAACACACCAGTCACCAACAAACAGACACACAAAACTGCTACACAATTCAACTGCTACACAAACAAACACATGACAAGACTTACTTTTCCGCTGTCTGTCTCTTTAAAGTTTCTTCTTTGCATAGGAAAAAATTCTTTTGACTTGTCTGATATTGAGAGTGCTTTGTTTGGAGATGTCTGTCCAATTTGTTCATTTTTAAGCTCTCATTACTCAATTCCTTACATAAAACACACTGAGGCCTCTGCTCTGCTTCCTTTTATTCCGCCTATTGGCGACCCAATAAAAACGCGTCCTAAGTTAGGGAAACGCTGCATTAAACCATTAATACTTTTACATTTATACATAATTGCATTTGGATTATATTTGATTTCTTTCCATAACTGAATGCCAATAAAAAATCTGAGAGCTTATCAATGATCTCCACACTAAATACAAGAGCATTTAGCAGAGGCTATTAGATAACCATAGTGATAAAACCGAGAATAGCATCAATGTGAGGGCAACTGTTAACATTTCAGATTAGCTCCGTGCTGAACCTCGGGGTTCATTTGGCTGCATTTGCTTCCATTATCAACTGAATAAGCAGATCTGGCTGGCAGAGATCCATTTCTCTGCACACACACTGTAGCACTCTATCTCTGTCTGAGCCCACTCAAATCACGTTAGCCAGTCAAATCAGGTTAGCTCCTCTTAAGCGTCAAACGTACTTTTAATTCAAAGCATCACTTCATCGACAGCAGACTTGTTGGCATGCCAGAGCCTGAGTTGTCAGTGCCTCTGCACTGATCCACATCCACCGGGGTCAGACAGATCAGGATATTGAGCCAGTCTGAGCGAGTGTGTGTATGTGTGAGGAGGGTGTTGGACTATGCAGTATTTTAGGGTTGGATGAGAAGAGTTACTGACAATCTGGCAGTCCTTCACGCTGACATGTGTGTTTGATGGTACACACAGCCCGTCGTCGGCCTCCGTGACCCGGTGCTGACACCAAGGGTCGAGTGTGTGACAACGTGTGGCTGTTTGTGCTGCGGAGGACCGCTGTGAGTTGAGGGTGGATTGGTGGGGGCATGAGTGAGGTTGGGGGGCGTTGGAGCTGGGGACAGGGGTGATGTCGAGACTGCCAGTCTTTTTGGTTATTGTAGGGCAATGAAACACACCCACCATCTTGATTCCACGTTGATTTTCAGATTTATTCCACACTCTTAGAAATAAGGGCGGAGGTTCCACCCAGAACTATTTGCTTCTGGTGCACTGTTTTTTGAAGAAAGGGTTCTTCAATGGTTCTTTTTGCCTCATCTGGCACAATTTTTGGCTTGATTCATTAGATAAAATATGGTTATTCATAGAGCCCTCAGGAAATAGTTATATGTGAACCCCCTTATAAAAAATAATTAAAATTAAATTATTTTCCCTGGGTGGATTCTACATGAAACTGCTGAAATATAAAACGGTTCTCAGTAGAACCTGAGTGCGTTCCAGATAAAATCCTTGGTGGATTCTAGATAAAACCCTTGGAATATAAAAAGGGATTCTCAGTAGAATCCCTGGGGTGGGTTCTTGTTATAACTCTTAAAAGGTGGAAAAGTTCTGGATAGATTCCCCAGAGAGGGTTCTGGGTAGAACTATTGCACAATAGTAGAACCTTTCATAGGGGTTCTGGGTGGAACCTTTCACAGATGGTTTTAGGTATAACCATTTATGTTGAGTTCTACATAGAACCCCCTGAAATGGTTCCAGCCCTATAAGGTTCTAATTAACACCTTTATTTCTAAGAGTGCATAAAATCATTGATTAGAGCGAGGTAATAATTTTTCCATATTTTAAAATAAACATGATGTAAAACATATTTCACTATTATCAAAAAGATAAAAAATGACAAAACTAAAAATAGAGAGCAACTCTTTGGATAATACAGATGACTTTTATCAAAATTCTTCTTCACATGTCACTCATCATGTGCATTTTGTGGTTCTTTTGGTCATTCATTTCTGACCCACCACAAATTCACGTAAAAAGCAGTTGTGTAGCCAGAGAGTAACACTGTGTGCTATCTATAATAAATCAGCAGGGTGAATGCAGAACAGCAGCGGTACACAGAAACAGTCTTTCAGAGCTTTTTCACTCCGAGGGCTTGGTGTGTAGACATTGTTAGAGTCTGTCTACGAACCGAGCTGGATTTATCAACAGACCCCTGCTCTTATCCCGCTCGCTGCCTGCCAGGTACGGTTAATGTCCATTTCTATAAGCATACAGGTTCCAAAGAGCAAAGAGACATACACGGTGCAAATGAAAGAGAGATTGACTCCCTGTCAAAAGTTGAATTTTCTCTTTTTATGCGCCCGAGGCCACACTTGCCTCATGTAAGACTAAATAAGACTCCCTGACCATATATGAAATAAAGAATCACAGGGCTTATAGGCTGACCTGCAAAGGCTTTAAGTTGCAGGAATAAAAGCAGAACTCCTATAACTGTATTTACAAATATATCGCACCCTGCGCTTTTTTCTTCTAATGATTTAGACATTTTACTAATATGTTGCTAATGTCTTTCCCCTGCATTGTTTCTTTGATTCTGCAGCGACAATTTGACGCACACCACACACACAGAACAATTATGCTCTTGAAAATAACCGAGACTGCAGGTCGTTCTGACTCATATACATGCCGCGAGGTGGAGTCAGGTAGTCTGATTGTCTGAGGCTAATAACAGTAGAGTGGGAGGAAGAGGAGCACAGAGGAGACGTTAAAAAGGCTATAAGGCTTACAGTGGGTGTAGGCGGATGTCTAAACGTGTGTGTGTTTGCGTGAGGGCACAGTGTAAGTGTAGGCACAGTGTGGTTATACGCTAACCCCATTCTGATAAATGTGTGGGATGTAAGGATCGTTGTGGAGCCCCAGAGCCAATCTGCCCAAGACCCTCACTGTAGCCTGAGGGCCTCCTCAGTGCGTTCCCCTACCTGTCTGTCTCTATTTTTCACTCTGCTGCTATTCAAACACTTCAGGACTGACGGAATAAAAAAGGGTTTTCTTGTCGTTGCCAGTGTGAGAATTTTGTAAATTTTTTTGTAGGAAATTCCACAACCAAACTATTCTGATAATTGGCCATGATTTGAAATATTAAATGAGCAATATGCAACAATTGCACGTCCAAAAATGACTACTGCTGTCCAAATAGCGAATTGGAGCCATAGACGGTAAATTAAGCACATTAAATAGGTTGGAATCCTATTAAATAGAAAGGGTTTTTCTTGTCATTTCTGGTGTGTGAATTTGTAAATTTTTTTGTAGGAAATTCCACAAGCAAATTATTCTGAAAATTCGCCATGATTTGAAATGTAAAGGAGCAATATGTAACTTTCTCACATCCAAAAAAGAGTAGCGCAGTCCAAATAGAGCCATAGACAGTATATTAAACAGTTTGAAATCATATTTAATATGCGATCCACGTTGCTGTTTCCCCCCCTCCCCCTCCTACCCGGACACGAGGAAGCTCAGGCAGGATGCAGGAACACTGCAGGAGTGCAAGACAAAGGCAACATTGTAATTTGACAACCGGCGACAAATCCTACAGTGTAGATAGATCGGCTGTTCATAACTTTTAATTTCTAAGCCCGCTATCCTGAAAACAAAAGCCCACTGCTCCGAAAATACTCTGAAAATTGGAATCCAGTGACTGAACTGCCAAACACCATGAAATATGCTGCTCAGTTTAATCGCTCTAAACATCTACTCCTTCTAAAATTTTATTAATATTATTACTTACTCATTTCACAAACATTCAGCATTAATTTGAACTCTCATTAACGTGAAATGGGCAAACAATAATACGGTTTAAGGGCTGAAATACAACACAGTTGTAGTGTTGTTGTCAGACAAGCATATATTGCCTTAATCTCTGATGATATATCATGGTTATTTTATGATTCGTCACAGTAAATATATTCTGGATTTCTCCTTGAATCAATAAATAAAAGTTTGTGATTTGATATTTTGTTGCTTCTATTTGACTTGGTTAACTACAGCCAAAAAAAAAAATTTTTTCCAAATCTCCAAAATCAAAGTCACACCTAGCAGACTATTCTCGAAGAGGTAAACCAACCAGCCAAAAATAATTTTTAATAAGGCTTTTTTTCAAGCCATTATTCTGCTGACAAGTCCATCATTAAGAGCGGCCCACATTAAGCCAAATGCACAATGCCCTCCTCTGTTGAGACTGTGAATTAGCTGCTTCGTTACAGTACAACAGAGAGAGGAGACGCCTGACGACAATCAGTCTGCAGCAACACTGTAATAATAACTGTGCTGTGCATCAACAAACAGACATTACAAAATGTGTGAAATATAGATGACACAAACACTTTGTAAATGTAATTTTTTGCATTTGAACTGATGAGTGGCGCAATATACAGGGCTGGAATCAAATAAAGATTGTGTGCGAGAGAGGAAGAAGAAGAGGAATCAGTGTGTGTGAGTGTGTGTGAGTGTGTGTGTGTGATGGAGCTGAGCAGCAGACAGAATAAGGTGGTTTTGATCAGGAGTTTCTCTGGGATAATTGTCAGGATCTGCTGTTTGGAAGATGACTGACAAAAGGGAAAATGTGACAGTGGAATTTGTTGAGGAAACATGAAAATGTGTCACACATCCGTCAAACAAAGAAATGCAATATTTATGGATTCTTGAAGAACCTCTCTGCCTCTCTCTCTAGACACACACACACACACACAAACGCGGAGACACGCACATGCATATTGTTCAAGTCTTCTCAGCGTCTTCTCTACAAATCATTTCCCATGTCGTCATGCGTCTCCCTCACGTTCCCTCATAAAAGGATTAACATGCAAAAAAGGCTGTTTACATAACAATGACAAGAGTGTTTAAAAATCCACACTTCAGAACGTGATTATGATAAGCATGTGAAAGTTTTAACAGACCTTAAGCATATGTGGGAGACGATTTTTATTCTTTTACCACACATAATGTTACGGATGATTAAAGGGCTATGAGTATGGTGCATTCTTTTTTTATTATTTGCAGTGTGCATGTCCATTTTTGCTTGATTCATTTCTTTTTCCCTTCTTTCCCTCAGATTTTTTCTTTTTTCTTTCTTTTTATCAGATTATATACAAATCCTGAATTTCATGAAGAAAACTGGGGAAAATAAAGTAAATTGAACCAATAATAATTCATATTGATTAGGGTTATTAATGTAAGGTATTAGTATCTAATATTCATACTTATTACATTTTAGGTTGGTTTAGGTAGCTAATCAAAATCAAACTATTGACACCAAACACACAAGTGAACAGACACACATAGGCTGTCATTAGAGCTGAAATGATTGATTATTAATCGATTATTAAATTAATCGTCTATCTTGATAATCAGTTAATTGGTTTGAGTAATTTTTTAAGAAAAGAAAACTCAAATGTTGTGGACATCACGAGACATCTGAGGATGTAATCTTGGGTTTTGAGAAAAACTGATGGACATTTTCCACCATTTTGTGGCATTTTATGGACCAAACAACCAATTGATTAATCGATTATTAAATCACTACCAACTATTTTGATAATCGATTAACTGGTTTGAGTCATTTTTATTTTTTCAAGAAAAAAGAGTAAAAATTCTCAGATTCCAGCTCTTTATTATAAATATTTAAGTTTTTTGCTCTTCTATGACAGTCAGGTGAATATTTTGAGGTTGTGGACAAAACAAGACATTTGAGGACGTCATCTTGAGCTTTAAGAAACACTGAGAGACATTTTCCACCGTTTTCTGACATTTCATAGACCAAACAAATAATCAATTTATATATTATTAAATTAATTGCCAGCTATTTTGATAATCAATTAACAAGTTTTTTTTAAAAGAAAAAATAGTAAAATTCTCTGATTGCAGCTTCTTAAATGTGGATGTTTTCTGGTTTCTTTACTCATCTGTAACAGTAAACTGAATATCTTTGGGTTGTGGGCAAAACAAGGCATTCGAGGACATCATCTGGGGTTTGATCGACATTTTTCACCATTTTCTGATATTTTATAGACCAAACAATAATCGATTAATTGAGAAAATAATCAACAGATTACTGACGATGAAAATATTGTCACAGCCCTAGCTGTCATTGAATTTCTTTTGGGAAGAAACAAAGAAAAAAGAAAATAAAGTTTTAGGGATTTTTGTTTTTTGTTTGTTTTTTTCAGACAGCCCGTTGATTAATTAGAGCTATCTGTCTGAAGACCTCCTGGTATGATGAGACAACCTCTCCTCCCTCACTTCTCTCCCTTTCTCTAACACACACACACAGACACTCGCACACCTACTAAGAAAACAAAACCCCACTAATCATTTGAAGCCTGTGCTTTGTAGGTGGGGCCCGGTCATTATCAGGCCTCAGCAGTGCAGGGTTTTTGTTGGTTTTAGCTTTTGCATCCTCAATCAATCGCTAACAGGAAGAACTTTAATCAGGGTTTTAATGCAGCTGTACAAGAGGTGGGCCGGCCCATTGTCTGGGTCTGAAAGGGCCGATCGGAGGGGAGTCCTCTCGCGTTTCTTTACATTCACCTGCTGGGCCCTATTGGTTCTCTTTCTGAAAGAAAAGGACAAGGAAAATGAATAAAGAACACAGTGTGTCCGCTCAACCAGCCTATGGGTTAATCAAGGAGCTACTTGTCATCTCCACAGAGCCTCACAGAGCCTCACAGTTCTGGCGGTTAAGCTCTCCCCGTCTCTTTTCCCATGCCAATTCAGACGCACTGAGGAGCCGGGACGGGACGAACAACAGCGGGCCATAACACAACCATGAGCTAATGATATGCTGCTCTGAAATGAATGTATGAAGCAGGGGTGGGAGTTGGAGGGTGTGCTGGGAAAGGAAAATGACAGAGAGGAAAAAAGTTTATGAATCACAGAGAAATCAGTTTTGAGAATGTGTGCAAAATAAGAATGAAATTAAGCTGATCACACTTTATTTTACAGTACACAAATACCCTTATTAGTATTTAATTTCAGACACATTATGACAGAACTGTACTGTAAAGTGTATTACTTCCCATTATTAGACCCTTAATAGATTTATTAGAGGGTAATTTGGGACACATTACAACAGAACTGTATGTAAACTAAAGTGAAATGTGTCCCTAAGTACCCTCTAAAAAACAATGATTAAGTGATGTACGCATCGACTTAAAAATGTTGTCAAATGTCAAAGCAAAAGTGGCACCTAATTTATAATGTAATTAATAAATATTTGTGAAGAGAGAATATGTCTCTGTCACAACTTTTCCCCTTGCAGTTCTGATAGATATTATACAAATATTATAGAAATAGGGCTGCGTAATATGTCATTATTATATCAATATTGTGATATGAGATTAGATATCACCTTTGGATAGTGTTATATCATGATATGACACAAGTGTTGTCTTTTTCTGGTTTTAAAGGTTGCATTACAATCCAGTGATACAGGGATGTAATGTGCGGACATTACAGTACTGTAAACTAAAGTGAAATGTGGCCCTAATTATAATCCCCAATTAAGACTAATCAGGGTCTAACAAAGGGCCTAATACTGTCTAATAAAGAACATTTATTTCTAGTTTTTGTCAAATTTAACACAAATTACAGCTTGTTACATCTTATTAATGTACTGTAAATAAAGTGCAACCAAACACTGTACCGCGGGTGATAAAATGTCTTTTTCAGAAACTTATTTTGTCCCTCAGTGGGCCCTCTCAAACTGCACCAGAGGCAGAAACACAAATGCAATGCAACACATATCTGTTTCACAGCAGCCACCGATATGTAACAGTAGCGTAAACACAGGTGCCAATGATACTAATTAAGGTCCTGTTCCACTTAGTGTAGCAGAACCTGTCCAGTGAGCCAACATGCACAATAGCAGCACCCTGACCTGAATGGAACAGAACCTTAATTAGTATCATTGGTAACACCTGTGTTTACACTACTATTTCATGTCAAAATGGCTGCTGTGAAAAAGATCTATACACATGTTTTTTTTTTTCTTTCTTTTGTTTACTCGTCAGCCGTTGCACATACACCAATAGTAGGATGGTCTTTTTTTTCTCCAACATTCAAACACCTCCTTCAGAGATTTCACACATGCACAACTTGCTCAGGTGATGTAAGTTCAGACCTCAGAGAGAACCTGGATTTTCTAGAAAAACCTCAAGAATTAAAGTGCAGTTTTATCAAGAAGGTGTTATTTGCAAAGGTGCAGTGGGGCAACATTTGCTCAGTTTCAAAGCCTCTTAAATGATGCTCTTACCCCATCTAGTGAAAAGAGAGAGTAATTCCCATCATGCACTCAAGTGACTGAGCCTGTGTGTGTGTGTGTGTGTGTGTGTGTGTGTGTGTGTGTGTGTGTGTGTGTGTGTGTGTGTGTGTGCGAGAGACAGAGAGAAAGAGAGAGAGTGTGTGTATGTGTGTGTGTGTGTGGTTTCTTTTAAATGAACCTCTCAAGACTCAAGAAACAGAATTAAAAGAGGAAATGAAAGTGTCAATATAATTCAAAATGTGATGTAAGTACAGGAGTATATTTGGAGCTGAAGTAAAGGGGGGAAAAAAGACATCAAAATGAATTTGAACTATTATCATTATATTAATTATATACTGCCTCCGCTTAATATTCCTCACACGAAGACCACAAGAGGGCATTATTTAATCAGGGCATTGTAGTAAAATCTATTAACAGATTACACACTGAAGTTGCAAAAATATAAAAAGATTTAACCTCTTCAGATAAAGACAGAAAGAGACAAAAAGTGACTATGTCACATGGCTGGAAAATTATTATTATTATTATTATTATTATTATTATTATTATTATTATTATTATTATTATTGGTAGGATTAGTTGTAGTAGTCGTTGTTGTGTTTCAGTAAGGATGTAAATGATTAAAGATATATTAACTGATAATTAATTGGTTGTCTAGAAATGGCAGTTGCACCACATCTGACATTGTTTAGTCTGACAGAGCCATTTATTGAATAAGAAAACTTAAACTTAAAATGAGAAAAAAACAAACAAACAAAAAACAAACAAAACAAAAGCATGAAAAAAAGGACAAAACATGTGTTCCATATCTTATTGATTATAAATGATTAATTGATTGTCAGTGATTTCAACTATTCTGAAGGAAAATGCACAAAATTTGCAACCCTTGTTTCAGCTAACATAAAGATTGAACACATCAGACTAACTATAGATGCTGTTTCATACCACCGAAAAATGGGTGAACATGAATTACAGCAACAAAGGCTCTATTAAATAAATTAAGTCACACCATAAATGTATTATATCAGACGTTCTCTATTGCCATACAATTGATGCAATGAGATTTAACTGAGCAAAGGTTCAAATCAACATTTTGTATCAACCTGTTTTCTGTAAAAGAAAAAAAAAGAAGTTCAGCCCAACATGTAGGCTATGACATTTCCAGGAAAAACGTGTGCAATTTGTGGAGCACACAGGGTGCTTTGGAAATATGCATGTACTTTAAACATCAGCATTTGTAGACTGGTGACTAATGGCTGATCCACCTGACAGGGCTTTTTGTTGAAGACCACGGGAAGTCCGCAGGAAGCCTTCAGTGCTCTCCAGCAGGGATTGATGCACTTATAAGAATGCTCTCCAACAAAAGGGACGGCAGCAATTAAGAAAACAAAAGAGAGGAGGGTGCCAGCGATTATTAGCTGGAGCACTCCAACAGCCAACACCCAGCTCTCACACGGTCAATTAGAGCAGCAGCTAAGAGTGTCAGAAAATATACCTTGTAGTGGTTGATTCGTGAAATATGTTGAAATAAGTCAGTGATTATGCTCATTGATATTATATACAGAGAAAATATGGATAAAATCATGATTCATTTAAAAAAATATGTATCTGTCCATGATGAGTGGACCAAAATGAGTGTTATTTTTATGTCAGAGACATGGTACAAGATCAATTTTGGCATTTTTCCCCCTTTCCTGTCTGTCATTATATTTGGTTTTATTTCCCGGAATAAACGAGGCATGCAAACTGAGAATCTGTCTGAGTGGAAAATTAAAAAATGAGCATCGTGTTTAATTCATAATGACTGCGTTTAGTCTCACTTGAGTTTGCTCGATTAACAAAATTCATAATGAGGAAAATAACTTACATGCGTGCACATGCCAGTTCAATTCTATTCACTTTAAATTTTCACGAGCTACATTTAAAAGCTTATTTTGGCTGATTTGTGGCGTTTGAGTGCTGATTTTGACAGGCACTCACTGCAGAAGGTCAGCAATTCACCTGTAAGTCGAGAAATTACCCTGCCTAATTTTTGCTGTCCTTCAGGTGCAGCCTGACAGCCTCCTTTGCATTTTAATGCAGACAACCTGATTATTAAATCTTAGAGGGGTTCTTTTTTTTGTCTGAAATAAATGGCTCGGGTTGCTGGGCAACCATGACTTGATCAAACACGGTTCCCCTCCCCCATTTTCAAGCTCATAATTCTTCGTCTATATTCAGGCATCCAGTTCTTAATTAGATTAAGATGCAAAGCCCCCCCCCCCCCAGAGCAAATTCACACTGATGTATGAATCTGTCTCTCTGACACGCACACACACACACACACAATATGAAGCTTTGCTTTAGTCATGTACACACCCATTTAAAAACGTCGCTTTCTAATTTCTAATGTAAGGAATAAATATTTGTAAGGAAGAATGCATTAATTAAATGTAACAATTAAACCAAAATGTTTAGCTCATTGTGACATCAGGGACTACTTTCAGTTTCAAACAGAGCTTTTACCCTTGCAATCCTGACAGAAATTATATAAATATGATAGAAATAGAGCTGGGCAATGTACTGATATTATATTAATATCGTGATGAAACTAGATATCATCTTTGAATATTGTTATTTGGTATAAGTGTTGTATTTTCCTGGATTTAAAGGCTGCATTACAGTAAAGTGATGTAATTTTCTGACTTTACCAGACTGTTCTAGCTGTTCTGTTATTTGTCTTTACCCATTTAGTCATTATATCCACACTACTGATGATTATTAATAAAAAAAAATCTTTATGTTAATATTTTATGAAAGTACCAATAGTCATCCTTACAATAGTATTGATATTTCATCACAAATGTTGTGATATTTGATTTTGTCTATATTACCTAGCTCTTGACAGAAAGAAATTAAATAATTTTAAAAGTAAAAAAAAACAACAACACACAATTACACAGTGCAAAAGGCATCCCAGATTTTAGGGTTGGACAGTGTATCAAAATTATATTGATATTGTGATACAAGACTAGATATTGTCTTAGATTATAGATTTTAGATATGGCATAAGTGTTTTCCTGGTTTTAAAGGCTGCATTATAGTAAAGTGATGTAGTGATGTAATTTTCTGACCTTACCAGACTGCTCTGACTGTTCTATTATTCACATTTACCTCAATATTGAAGCATTTGGTCCAAAATATTTTGACATTTGATTCTGTCCAAATTACCAAACCCTAAATACCAACCGCACTGTAAAAATACTCCACTACAAGTAAAAGTTCAGTATTACTGCTGCCTTAATGTGTTGCATTTTACTGCTATAGATGTTTATGGTTGAGTTCATTTGAACTATTTTATATACTGTTGGATAGTTTAATCAACAGCAATACATCATATTCTATAAGATCATCATTCATACTATTTGAGAATTTACAGGATGTTATTTTTTAATGTGAATATCGAGATGTATATCCGATATCGCAGTATGACCTAAAAATATTGAGATATTATTTAAAAGCCATATCACCCAGCCCTACCAAACAGTCAAACATATTCATGCTCAAATACACAAATATGCTCCAGGAAAACAGTGCCAACAGACAGGCCATACGTTACTATACATGCACCCATTTCACCCAAATGGCCCGGCTATTTGGAAAGGTGAGGACACGGCACGTTGATATAAAGGGTCGTTTGGAGGACTTGTTGGAGTTCCGTACAGTGAAGGATTGGATTTTCACCAGAATGGCTGCACTTTAACATCACTCTATCTGTCCTTCTCTGCGTTTCATTCAAAGCTAAAGGTGCTCCGAATGATGGAGAACAACGATGTGTGTGTGTGTGTGTGTGTGTGTGTGTGTGTGTGTGTGTGTGTGTGTGTGTGTGTGTCTGTTTTCACTCCCTACTGATTTAAATCCTGGCCTTTACAAATGAGCATGTGTTACTTTGTTTTCCAAATAAAACATTTCCATCTAAGCTCAGAGGGGAGAAAAAATCTGAAACATTTTTTTTTGCACTGTTTGCATTTGTCTTCAAGGTAAAGTTAAATGGGTCATTAAATTTCACTCAATTCTCACTGGTCTTACTGTGGAGGAAGGAGAAGTTGTATGCATATAGCAAACCAAGGACAGTTGGATTTGCCATAAAGAGCATGCCATTTTTGCTTTCCCTAGAGCTATGGCTTTGATTGAATCCTGAAATGAGTTGAAATGTCACAAATCCCTACCAATGTGCTCGAAAATGAAAATTGGCCTTGGGGTTTTAAGGTTTCCCATTAAGGGTGTGCTTAACACATTCTGTTAAGTGTGGCTGGAGTGCATCAAAAATACAACATAATCACGTGTCTCCGCGCACTCAAGTCGCTAAAATATATTGATGCCGAGTCTCTCTGGTGAAGTGCAAAGAGAGAGCTCAGGATCAGGCCTCAAACAGGACTGAAGCGAGAGGAAAGCCAAGGGGCAGCTGGGTACAAATTAAAGCAGAAGGATTTGAGCAAAACGGGAGCAATTATCATGTCAGACTGGTACCAAAAAAGGTGAATAAATCCTGTATTATCCTGCAGAATGTTTCTGATATGAACTTAAAGGTAGAATCAGTGGGATTTTTTTCCAAGCTGTTCATAAACGCACCAGAAAGATGCCAACGTGGTTGGTAAAGAGCCCCGAGCACAGCGAAAATAATGAGAAAATGAGGAAATAACAGGCAGAGGGCAGAGTCTCTGCAGATACAGACACCACCAAACACTTCTAGTGGATCTTAAGGGATGAAGGGGATTATGTTTATGTGGCTCTATATGTTGTTTTGTCGGTGAATGTTGCACTCTATGTGTTTAAATTAATCACCAAGTACTTTTTAAATTGATTAATCGTTTTGGGAACATTTAAAAGGAAAAAGTCCAAATTCTCTGATATCAGCATCTCAAATGTGAATATTATCTGTTTTTTAGTCCTCTGTGAAATTTAAATGAATATCTTTAGGTTGTGGTGTGACATTTTATGGACCAAACAACTGATAAATCAGTAAGTCTATACATTATTTCATGGGGAAAATGTTGCATATTATGCCTTTAAAAAGCAACATTCTGCATAAATCTGGAATTACATTCAAACCGGAGCACAAACATGCATGTAAAACTGGCTTCCATCACCAGCTTCCTTTATATATCACAGCATATCTGGCTCCTTTTGATGTCAAATTACAGTTATGATACCCTCTGCGGTGTCTTGTTTTATTAAAAATAATAAACTCTGCCTAGACATCAGCATCTCCTTTCAGCCTGTCTCGCTCTGAACGCACTGATTTGATACAACCATCCTCCTTCCTCGTCTCTCAGGTAGCTGTATTTTCAGGAAACAGGAAAATGACTCTCCTCACTGCTTAGTATTCACGTCACGTAAAGTGGGTCTGTGTTCCTCATTTAGTTCTGTACTGTACAGCTGGGGAGCTGTCCGGCGTGCGGCGGCAGTATGCAAATGACTCTTGGATTTGAATGGAGATGGAGGTAGACACAAAGCTCAATTAGAGACACAGAGAGAGAGGGAGAGATGGTGGGGGAGCATTGAGTGTCTGGAGGGGAGGGGGGGGAGGGGAGAAAAAGAGGAAAAAAAAACCCTTGGCTGCTTAATGCCAACCTGAGGAAACCAATGTACGGACACATTGGAACACAAAGGCACACGCACGGATGTGAATGCACTTAAATAGCCGGGCAGATTTCTGAATTCTTCAGTCAGACAGGCAGCTGATCTCTGAGGGGCTCAGACGGCTCAGCTCTGTGATGCATTTCGGTCACACCAATCATGCTGAGGATATCCCACATCATCCATATCACACATATCATCAAAACAAAACCAGGCGAGCACAGGTGCACTTTTGTTTAAAAGCTGAAAGAGAGACTCTCCCCCATGCGGCAAAAAAAAAAAAAGTATGAGCGGCCATTTTGTTCTTGGGTGTTAGTCAGTCGATGCCCAGCAGCAGTACATATCACCTGACCCAGCCAGTGCCTGCATGAGTGTCCTTGGAGGAGTCTCTGACATCAGTGCTGCCACCTCTGGTTGCCACGGCAACCGCGGCGCAATCGAGGTGGGGGTGGTTAGGGTAGGGCGTTTGAGCGGGATGGAGGGCAGAATAATTAATATGCACATACAGGGAGCTTGAATGAGGGTTTAA
This sequence comes from Lutjanus campechanus, assembly GCA_027495735.1. NCBI lineage: Eukaryota > Metazoa > Chordata > Actinopteri > Lutjaniformes > Lutjanidae > Lutjanus > Lutjanus campechanus. The sequence goes on from JAJHUR010093200.1 coordinate 34,728, forward strand.
TTGTATTTGTTGGTGTGTGAAGCCGGAATGGATTGAACGCCACATGCAGCAAAAAAAAACGAGTGGAAAAAGAGATTAAAGCGAGCTCATTGGTCAGAGAAATCATTTGCATCGTCGTCAAGGTTATTTCCAAATGATTTCCTCTTTCATACGAGAAAGTAACTTCATAGATGAGACGGTGGGGAGGTGGTCCACAGGGGTGGGGATTATCCTCCTCCTCCTCCTCTAGATCCTCCTCCACAACATTATCATCATCATGAATAGTTTACAAAGCTGTGTACAGCCAAGGTGACGCTTCACACAGCATCAATCCATCGGTCAAAGGCTGACTTTGACTTTTCTTTTCATCATTGTGTTATTACTTTAAACATTTTATTCGTTTAATTCTCTCTTTTTTTAGTAGATTTATCTGTTTTCTCTTGCTCTTTGTAATTGTGTTGCTATAAAGGAGAAATCTGTAATATATTTTACTATAATAAATCATAAAATTACCATGTATGTCCTCAGAGAACAAGGAACATGCTAAATTGAAATGCTGGTTTCTCTGACGATAGTATAGCTTTGGTGTTCTCCTTTGAAATATCTATAAATAACTTGTGTTATTATTTGACTGTTTCATAGAGTTCAAATTCATGCAGAATATTCTCTGAACAAGTTAGTGTCTGTTTATGAGTTGTTAGAAATCATTAATAATCTTTTAGAAGGCGTAGATTTTTATAACCGTTAAATTATGCAATATGTTAATGTGGTCTGGCAGGCAGTAAGGCAGGCAGTCACTGAACTCAAACTCCAGAGTGTATTTTTGTGGCAGGGGGCTTTTGTTTTCAGGATAATAAGCTTAGCTTTACATTAACAGGAAGTCAACAGTTATAAACAGCTGCTGTCGCTCGATATTGTCAAATTACAATGTTGCCCTCCTGCAGTGTTCTGCAGCCTGCCTGAGCTTCCTTCCTTCCTTTTTGGAAGCAAAATTGCTACATTTTGCTCCTGTAACTTGCATTGTGTTATTTCCACTTCTCCGTACAGCACCATGACTCCATGTCTGTGTATGAAACATTCTTTATAAATAAAATTGCCCCGCCAAATTGCCTTTGTGTCATGAATTCCATTAATAATTTCACCATGCCAGCACAGATTTTAATATGCAGGTGGAATCTAACAGACAGAAGTGCAGACTCGACTCTGGGTGGAGGAGACTAACTTGATCAGGGAGGCTCAAAGATCATTCAGCTGATCTGGTGATGCCACAGAATCATCCGAAGTCTGATTTCCCATAAAACACTGCCTGTCAGGTTAGATAGGCACAGCGCTTAGTCACAGAGACACACACAAGTCTGACCCAACATTTTCTCTCTCTCCCATGCAAACCACCAGGCATGGTGCTGCACCAGGGCTGGGGTGTGCTGGTCCTATAGCACCACATATATGTAAAAGTTAATATCCAGTATCCTTTCATTTCTGATGTTGTGACACACATCTAATCAAACTTTTCAACCAATGCACAGCATATATTGTTGGCCTACAAGTTATTTTTGTGATCAGAAAAAATGTTATTGCAGTAATTTCACTTCTGATGTTATGATAGCCATTTCATGTGAAACATTACTACCAATACACAGTTATGTGAATGTACATCTGGAATAAATGCACTTGCTGGTGTTGCATTTTTGGATGTATTGTGTTGTTATTAATTGTGGCTGAATGGGTGCTGTCCGGTGCTGAAATCTTCCACCTCTGCATGAGAATGTGCCTTGTGGTCACTTGTATCAGGCTTGTAGCTATTTTGTAGAATATTAGTTGGCCAAATACATTGAAAAACTACATTTATATTGAATGTGCTGTGTGCCGTGTTTGTTTTTACTGAAATAAGTGTGAATTTGCAACAGCTGTGATCAGTTATCGCAACGGACATACACGTGTGCATGCTTTCACACACACACACACACACACACACACACACACACACACACACACACACACACACACAAACACTTGACCTCCATGGCTTGAGTGTAAGGAGTGGGACTGAGATGCACCAGTGGAAAAAGGAACTCTCTTGACAAGTCCAATAACACCTGCTACAATTGTCTATGACAAATGGTTCATGACTTATGAAAAGGGGCAAGGCTACCCCCCTACCCCCACCCACCCAACCCACACAAATCTAACAAAAAAATCTGTGAATCTTTTTGTAATAGGCCACTCCAATTACCACGCTCCCTTTAGTCCAATGCCATGAACACATGAACACAAACACACACTTGACCTCTATGCCAAATTCCAGCCCCCTAGGGTGACAACTGTGGCCGCCAAAGGGTGGGAAATTTTTGTGGACCAACCGATCAACTGATGGAGCGACCTATCCAGCTGCTGGTTGCAGGGGGGGGGGAAATAAATAAATAAATAAATAAAATCCACTATTTTCTGAGCACCCCAAGTCAAGTCCCCCTTCAGAATTGGGAGAGAAAAATCCTGGAGCCGGCCATGCAAATCACCTCTCACACATTTACTCAATACTACACAGAAAAAGGAGTTTTTGCTGCATCAGTGTCAACAGCATCCGTGAATTGCTTCTGTAAATAAACTGCAGGCTGCATTGATCATCCATGCCAAAAGATATAAAAAATCAACTCCAAGGTTTAAAAAAAAATACATGTGTTTTAAAATATTCTAACAGAAGATTTTAAAAAAAAAGAAAAGAAAAAGACAAAAATAAGTCAGCTACACCACACTGCGGAATTAAGCGAAACAGCAGAAGGAAGGAAAGGTGTTTGGTTAGACTGACAACATCAGACGTACATGCACACAGTCACTCACGCACGCACGCAAACATTATACGCCCTATCAGCGCGCACACATACAGTAAACGTTGCAATGGTCTCATCAATAATGCATCGGTACTTCATGTTTATGCAATTTACAGGGCAAGACCGAGCGATGGATACTGTAGATGTAAAGCCCGGCTGGCGCACAATAAGCGTCTATAGCGTTTTACAAGCGTCTCACAGACACAGTTCACACATAAAAAAAGTTAAAATCTTTTCCGCCTGTAGAGAAAGAGATTAAGATAATAAAACAGTCCTCAGCACATACCTGTTAAAGCATTATTTCTTTGATTCTGGTTTATGCAGGCTTGAAGGGCTTCATGATAACAGCGCACTAAGGAAATAAAACTGTAGCTGTGGTGATATGCAAATTAACGGCTCCCGCTGAATGCAAGGGCATTTATTATTCATAAATTACTCATGTTTATGCAAATTACGGTATACGGAAACACTGGTGGGGGTTGAGTGGCTCCGTCTCCAAACATACTGTGTGATTCAATTTCTGTTCTGCTCTTCCATCTAAAATGATCCAAAATCCAGGCATTAACATGGGCATGAACCCGCTCAGCTTTTCTCAAGTTTCATACAAGTAGAGTCAGAGAGCTGAGGGCGAGAAATCAAGGGCAGCATTTAACTGTTTAATCAACAGCAGGGTGTTTGTATTCATCTAAATAAATGAATTTAGTGTTATATTAAAGGCATCCTGTTGGGCATAATTTAGTCCATCTAATTGTCAATATTTGTTTATCTTATCTTATTTTATCTATCTAGTTGTACATATTTCCAGTCAGTTTGAGAATTTATCAACCGTCAGTTAAAAGTTATTTGACAATCTACAGGAGCGTCAAGTTGTGGTTGCAACCATGCTAGCAGTGCAAGGATTAAAAACCTAAGTGTTTCTATATAAATTTCTGATCACAAGCAATAAAAAATCATCTATTTGAAGTTGCAATTAGATGTAAGCGTACTGTATATTTAATCTTGGAGTTAATGCAGATTTTAGGTTATACTTTTTTGGTTACTGCCGCTAGCTTATCTAAAAAGTGACGAGACAGCCCAGTGTGAGCCAATGAAAATG
>JAJHUR010093201.1:0-12229 GCA_027495735.1 Lutjanus campechanus
GATGATAGGTGCAGATCTTCAGTTCACAAAACAATCCTGGAGTTTTAGGAGAAACAGGGTAGCAGCCTCATCCAGTACAATGGCAGTGAATGGTGACCACGGATAAAACGTTAAAAAAAAGAACACAAAACAAACACAAAATGTCTCCATCCTGCTTGTGTGGTGTAATCCAAGTGTCCGCGAGCCGCGACTTTAAAAATTAACCGCAAAAGACGCCATTTACTCCATGTTTTTAGCAGAAATGTCAACTGTAGCATGTAGCCGGTAAGCTGTAAACATGGCGTCGATCACGCGAGACTTCGTATATATCTTAATGGCCGCACGTTCGGAAGTCTCGCGAGATCGACGCCATGTTTACATCCTACCGGCTACATGCTGCATGTAGCATGTAGCTGCATGCTGCTTTTATATTTGATTAGCACTGCCTAGTTTTATCGAATTTTTGTGAGTCTGCTATGTTGCGTTGGACAGACTTCTTTTGCATAGAGTAGATGTCTACTCATGATTATGTCAGATACGAACGAATGGTTCACCAACTTGCTGCACCATACCCATCAGGCATTGTTCAGCGGGATCTACTCCTCTCCATTGAAAATGAATTGGACCTGTCAGTTTACGTATGTCAATGGATTTAGTGTGTCTGCACAATGAGCCCCATCACATAATTAACTACTCCAGTGGATACATGCATGCCATACAGTGACATCATTTCAATAACACACAGCTTAACCACAAATCATTATTATTTCTCAATGACAACCAGTCCATAGTAAGCCTGGGCAATATAGCTGAAAAGACAATAATGAAGTTTCATATCAGTAGATATCGATAATTATCAATCATGTAGCTTGTGACTGATGACATATTGTGCGTCCAAACGGTGGAAGTGGCTGATTAGATAAAATAAGTTTGTTGCAGTACCAGTCTTGGTCGAGAAGGTTTTTCACGCTCTGATAGTTGCTTAAAAAAACACTGGCAAGCAGATCTGTCTTTTTTTTTAACCTGCACCCAAGCTTGTTTATGAGCAGGGCGTAGTCATTTTAGGCTGTTAAGGTGGTTCGCATTTAAGTGAAACTGTCAAACTACTTTCTCATTGCTCTTGTTAATGCGTCTATCTTAGATGGAAACTGCAACATTTTATCGTCCAAGCCTAGTCCAAATTAACCTGACACGTTTGTTACACAGACCCATCTGGGAAGTTGTCCTTAGAAAACTGTTTGGAAAAGTGAAGGCACTTTCAAAAACACTCGGCAGGTGATTGGACGATCCATCTGTCTATCACATCTAGCACAGGCCAATTTCAACCAATCAGATCAAACTCTTGCCGAAGCTGGTCGGAAGAGGAGTAAAAACATCTTTTCCATCAATAAAAGCCTTCAGTGTCGTTCTTTGCTCTTCTTTCAATGAAGAGCCCTCTACTCTCCAGTTCTGGTTTCACTGATGCTATCACAGTATCGACTCTAACCTCTTCATGAGCCAACATTGTTTGTTTGAGACTAGTTGCTTCCATGGACACTTCTTGGCGTCCTACCTAAAACTCATAGGTGCCAGTAGTCCCTTCTAGATCGCTGAGACCCAAACAGGCCTGGAAAGATGAATTCTCGCATGGTCTTGTAAGACAAAGCCCAAAGGGAAAAAGAAAAAGAGGACCTATACTTCTACCTATACTACCTATACTTGTTGTTTGGCAAAAGGTCAGAACCAGTGACAATACCAACACCTGAAATGAACTTGGGTAAACAGGGCGAAGTCTATGTGCTTGACAACAAGGCATATTTCAGTGCATGTCTAGCCAAGTAGCTCTTGAGCATGAATAAGACTGAACAAAAATGCCTCCATGATCATTTGGCAGTGAATCCAGACAAATGCAGCGATCCGTCGGTGCATAGCCACTCCAGATGGGAGCTGTATCATTACTGTAAATGAAGGCTAAAGACTGTTAAAGCAATTCTTGCCTTCTTACCACTGCTTATTATCTTCCGGCTAATGCTAATCTGTGTCTGGAGCATTTTTTCCTCCATTTCCTAAATTCATGCTTACTCGTGAAGCATCTTGTTGTATCTCTCAATGAGGCTGTATAGATTATTATTATCCCATGATCCAATTTTCTGACCAACAATAAGACGCATTGAACATGACACAGAGCAGCATAAAAAAAAATTGCATCAAATTGGATATGCGTCCGCACAACAGTGCTGTTGACAGTGCTGTCACACTTATCCTCCAACGCTTCGTTATAAACAGCCCACACTCATCTCTCTGAATGACAAAATGGATCTAACATCGCAGTGACAACTAGATGACATGTGACACAAAGAATACTGCTATGTAAATGAGATTTTTGTTATGTAAAAATGCGTTACTCTTACTGGAACAAATGCATGAATGTGCTGTGATCGGTCTGTTGGCCACTAGTGTCCACCTGCTGAGTGGTGTGTGTTAAAAAGCTGCAGCCACATCATTAATAATGCAACACCTGGTCAGACAGTGTCATTGATCTGCCCATGTATGCATGTGTCTTAGGCTGTGTAGATTCAGGGAAGCGTGTATGTGCAGCACATGTGGGGGCTAGTGTGTGGTTCTGTATTTGTGTGTGTGTGTCTGTGCTAGAGGGGCTTGTCTGAATGTCATCCGGAACGAGCAAGTGGCTGCTGCTGCTGCCAGTGGCACTGCTGTGGTCTCCACGGTAACCCCTGTTTAAAATCTGCTATGCTACTCTAAGGAGACACTAAGACAGGTTGGCATTATGGGATGTTGAGCCGCACAAATGCATCAGAGTGAAGCAGATGAGAGATGGGAAACAGGTACAGTATCAGAACTGATCAGAGCCAATAAGTTTCAACTTGCACATAAACCATTCCTGCATCGAGCACACAACTGAAAAACATTTCTCCATGACTTACACTAACACACACACACACAGTTCTCATCTCTCGTTGTGCACTAAATGTCTTTCCTCTGCATTGGCAGCTGCTTTGTGTTTTGTTATCAGTTATTTTCTTTTCAGGTGCCTGATGGGATTTGTCTCACTGGTCTTGCAGAACAAGGAAGCTGCAGTAAAACATTTTAAAAGGTCTTTGTCACAGGTGTAATGAATAAAATTAATGATGGCTGCATTAACTTCAAGTGTCTGAGTGGAGTTCTGGTAATTTTCATCCTGGCTTACTGACATGGCTTTACTCCCAGAACAGAAGAATTTATATGTATGGTACATATATTAGTACATGTATTTTTTTAAGGTTATTTTTTAGGCTTTTGCCTTTATTTCTGATAGGGACAACTGAAGATATGACAGGAAAGGGGGTAGACAGAGGGGATGACATGCAGCAAATGGGCCACAGGCTGGAGTTGAACTGGCAGCCGCTGCAAAGGACTAAAAGCCTCAGCACATGGGGTGCACACTCCATCAACTGAGCTACAGGGACGCCCCATTGTACTGTATGTATTATAAGACTTGTGTTCCTCATACTACTAATTACAGTAACACTTTATATTAGCTGCTTGTAATAAGCGTTAGTTAACAGTAATAAATCGCTTATAAGATGCTTATTAACATTAATGTGGTATAAGGCTATATAAGTTCTAATGATAGCACAATAAACACATTCAGCCTTGATTGGCGAAAATGAATTATTTAAAGATTTACAAAGATATAAATATTTGTCATTTATGAGATGTTTGCTTCAATTTTTTTTTCATTCTAAACTTGCTCTGTCCCAGAAAACATCTTTGTCCCAGACAAGAACTCACAACTTCCAACAATTTAAAAATGTGTTAAAAGACTTCAAAATCTAAAACTATCAATACCTATTGGTAACATAGGTATAAAATGTGCTATTGTAATCATCTTTATGAAAATCTTGTCTCTTTAAAGTTATGTCCCAGACACCTCTCTACTCTACTCATAAAAAAGGTTAGCTATACCCTAAGGACCCCTGTCTCACTTCCTGGTTTAAAAAAAGGCAGGAATATTGCTCAAGCACTAGTAAACTTTCTATTTTTTGACAAATTCATTAAACACTATTGCTATCAGGTGTGTCTCAACCATAACATGTCAACTCGGTAGCCCCTCTAAATCAAAGCTAAATAAGAATTATGGTTTAAAAATGTATATTTTGATTAACATTAAGAGAACTCTGAGACACTTAAAAAATAAAATGGTGGTGGGTTGGAAGCTCAGTTGGTAGAGCAATGAACTGAGGAGGTTCGTCCTCTGCAGCAACTGAGGGTTTGACTCCCCCGTGCAGGCCTTTGCTGCATGTCATTCCCCTACTCTCTCTCCCCCTTTGCTGTCATATCTTCAGCTGTTCTATCAATAATGGAATTTTAAAAAGTCCCGCTCAAAAAATAAAATGGCTACTTACAACGACTATGCTGTGAAATGACAAAATGTAACATTTAATCAACTCCATAAGATGAAAAAGTCTGACAGAGTTGACATCTATATTTAATTAATAAAAAAAAAGTCTGGCCTTTTACAAGGTTTAATGGCCAACAGTTTTATCTTTCAAAATATATTTTCCTGCATAACTGAAGAGCAGTATGGTGCCTTCATCAGTGTTATTAACAATACCTGTGCTTTAACCTGTTAAAAAAATCTACTGAGTGAATTCAGTTGAGTAGTAGTATTAATCAAGTAAAATGAGCAATTTCATTCATATCTCTACATGTAAATGTCAGGTAAACACATTTTGCAGAAGTAATGTTTATCGATCTTCTTGAAACAGAGAAACACTTTTAAGGTTCAGTAACTACATCGTAATAAGAAGGCATTTGAAAATAACACTCCATACTGTAGAAATAACACATTTCAATTTGTGTATGACCCAGAATGCTGAGGTCTATTTTATTAAATTATTCAGTCCTAATATTAATGTTATTAATGTATATATGAAGCTATATGTTGAAATACCGATACCTTTACAACCACACACATACATACACACCAAACATCTAAACCAATGCCTTGTGCTCATCCATGACCTGTATTTGTCCAACGAGCGCACATTAAAGTTTATGTGGATTGAACTCTCTGTGCCCCACTTTCTGATTGGTGTCCCTGTCCTTAAAGGAGCTTTCAGGCCAGTAACTCACAGTTACCAGCTCCAACACAAGCTGCAGGTTGCAAACAGTGTGCAGCAAACACAGTTCACATGATCTGACATAAAGTGTTGAGGTAAAATAAACTTAAAACTCATTCTTGAGAAATTGGGAAAAAACTGTTTTTGTTTTGTTTTTTGTTTTGTTTTTTAGGGGGGGGGGGGGGGGGGGGGGGTATATTTTAAAAGATCAAACTCTTGGCTATTACACCTTGCAACAGGACAACCTCCTCGTGGTTATGTTTTTTATTAAATATAAACGTCAGCTCTGTCAGATGGAAAATCTGATGTCTTATGGATGTGACAAAATGTTGCATTTTTTCACAGCATAGTTGTAGTGAGCAGTCATTTTATTTAGCTTTGATTTAGAAGGGCCACAGAGTTGACATGTTATGGCTGAGACAATATTTTTTCATGAATTTGTCAAAAAATAGGAAGTTTACCAGTGCTTGAGCAGTATTCCTGGGGTGCTTTTCATTCGGTAAATTGGTCTCCTCGTCTCCTCCACTCGCTTCCTCTCCTTGCGTCTTAGCTCCACCCAGCGAAGAAATGAAAGAGTGATGTGAGGAAGAGACGCGAGGATGGAGGAGACGAAACTCTGAAATGAAAAATCCTCGGCTCCTTTTAGCATCAGTCTGAAGCGACGTCAATTACTGATGACGAGCTGATAACAGATGTATCAGCTGTCAAACTGCCCAGTACGAATGTCCACATAAACACTTATTTAAGAACAATTTCAACATCTGACAGTATTTGATTAGATCTGTAAACTGTTTAAAATAGATGATTAGTAGTAGGATTCTCCCTGATGTTGATTTCAATCATCATTTAATAATCTTTAAATTTTATCGGCTATGGATCTGTGATATTTGTTTACTTATTTATTAATTTATTATATATATTTGCATCATTGTTATCTGCACAATGATACAACAACTATGTGAGAATGTGTGTCGATTTTACTGTGAAATTAAAAAACAAACAAACAAAAAAATACAGACAAACGGCTGCTTTGTGTGATGCCACAACTCTCTACAATGAAATTAATTTATATTGTTAGATGCTGACACATGACGGTGCATTATATCACATCTCATCATGTATTATTTGTATTATCTGTAGATCCTGTACATGACACTACAAAGTAAACACACGGCTGCAGGTATTTTCCCTGATTAGTCCATTAAGTGTGTGACAGTGATTCCACAGTAATAATCTCTGAATCATCACTGAACCAGACCACTTTTCATCCTGTTTGTGCCATTTTTCAGAACATGCCGCGATTTTCAGTCTAATAATAATAATAATGCTTATAATCACTTATTTCTTCATGAGCTCTTTGTGACACCGAAGGACATAAATATTCAATCAGAATCATTAACGCGCTTCAGAAACTTGTGTCAGTCAGATTTGATTTCCCTGCGTGTGTCCTGATGATACAGGATGAGAGTCGCTGAAACTATCCAATCAGCATCACTCCTCTTGATAAAAGACTTCCACGTAGGATACACCGGTGTATCCTCGCTCTGAGCTCCTCCAGAAGCCTCCTCTCTCCTCGTTTCCTTCAGGTGCATTTAAGCAACTGGAAGATCCTTCATCATGGCGGAGGTGAAACGACTTCCGGGTCGATGGAGGAGAGAGGAGACGAGGAAGCAAAATTCAACGTAATGAAAAGCACCCCTGCCATTTTTAAATCAGGAAGTGAGACAGGGGTCCTCAGGGTATAGCTAATTCGTTTTATGCCTGAATAAATAATGTTTTTGTTTTGTTTTTTTGGGGGGGGGTTTTCACACCAACAGGTCAAATACAAACATATTCTAATTACAAAGATATAAAAGAGAAGAAAAAGCAGCAAAAAGCTCCATGTTGGTGCTGAAACCTGAGACATTCAACTCCTAAATTAATTATTTCAGCCCCTGTTGTAATTCTGGCGAAGGTTGGAATAGCAACTAGGCAAAGTTGGACTCTGCCCTATCAGGCTCCTAAGGACCCCCTTTGTCAGGGACCCCTCTGTGACAATCACTATGTGGTCAGTTAGTTAATTGCAAATTTGTTTGTTATTCAAGAAACTGAAAAAATAATGCAGCTCTCAGAAGGCGATTTTGAATTTGATTGTGAATCATTGGATTAAGATGTTCATGTTGCTTGCCTGAGAACAGAGTATTTTCTTTCAGGTATACAAAAATGTTACAGCTTGAAAAAACACAGAATGTTCCAGTATTATTAGTTTTCTATTACAATGTATCACACTGTGTTCTGAGTTTTTCTGTATAAAAGCGTGTGTTGTCATTTTGTTTCATTGTACTTTGGTTGTGATCATGGCTCGTTTTCTTTGTGGAGTGTTTGTCAGAGTGACCCTTGAGTCATATGCTGTATAAACTGTACTTACAACCTTGACAGCTGCTGTGCACCTCAAATTTCACAAATAAGAGACGAGAAATTACAGCAGAGATCTTGCAACAAAAGAAGACGACTGAGTTTTGTGGCAGGATGAGACAGGACAAAGGGAAAAGGAGTTCTGTGGGAGCAAAAGAAAAGGACATCGAGAAGGAAATGAGGCAGTTTCTTCTTCGTTTGCCTTGTCAAGGTTATTAAATCACTCACACACGCGCTCACAAAAGCTTCCACACATGACATAACACAGCAGTGAACAATAAGGTCCCGGTAAAGGACTGAAACAAAGTGGGAAATAGCCAGCAGTCCCAGAGCACATCAAAGAGAACATACAGGGACTGTGCACACACACAAACGCACACATACACACACGCCCCTCAGTACCCAAATTCTCCCAACTGTGCTGGAAACACAGGTACGCTGTGATATCTTCAAAAGAAAATGGATTCAAACAAGGCCTGTTGTACTGTATGTGTCCACAGGGTATTGTCTGCTGCACCAAATGACAAATATTAATTTTCATCAAACAATTCGCCCTCTATCTCTCACTCTCTCCCACTCTGCGTGTGTGTCTCTCTGTTTCTCCTGGCCTTTCCTCGGCTGTGGGCCCCTGGGATGCAATGGGCTGCTATTTGAAGCCCAGGACCTAGTTTCACTGCTACCATGGGCCCTGTCTTAGATGCACAATTTATAAAAGAAAAGAATGAGATGGCGGGAGAATGAGACAGAGATAGAGGAGAGTTTTGTGACTGGATGTAAATTGTGGAAAGTACAGTTTGGGGAGATGTCCCCCTGGAACGGTCCACATCAAATGAACTTAAATCAGGTCAATTAAATCAGACAGGAAATCCTGTTTTACATTTAAAAACATGAAAGCAACAAAGGTTAGACATGTGATGTTGCTGCGTTCGAGACAACATCTGAGGTCAGAATTTCCCAGTCGAAATTTCCAACTTCCGACCTCAAAGCCTTCCAGACACCAAAAGTAAACTAAAAACATGACTGACTGCGACTAATTGATGACTTTCTTTGGCACGTGTACCCTCAGTTGAACCCTCAGCAGTGCAGCCTACTTGCATAAACAACACAAAGGTGGAAAACAACGCTTGGGGTAACAGATGCCATTCTATATTTAATTGTACAGTATTTAATAACACTGGCAACATACTCTGACACCAATTTACATGCAGAAAAGGATCTGGCAGTATGTATTATTTTAGGCTTCCATGGATGCTTCATGTAGTCAGACAGATGGATTTGCCCCAAGTTCAGACTTACTTCAGATACTTCAGACAGTATCGTTGTACTTTTTCTTGTTGGAAGTGGGAAAATTCTGACTAATGACATTGATCTGAACGCGACATGAGTCACTGATCTGGCTGTCTGTCCACCTTCTTTGCTGGGATACAACTGCAGTCCCATGCAGGTCTCAACAGTAAGGAATGCTTGATTGCCCAGGTCAAGTGAAATGTCATGTTCTTGTAGATCCAGCAACTCACTTGTCCAACTGGGCAAGTGTTAAAAAAGAATTCTCTAGAGCTGTTGATAGAAGTAGCTAAGCCTGAGCTTATCTTGATTCCTTCTCTTCTCCTTCGAGAGTTACACATGCACATTACCAATCCGGCACTCATAACAAAATGGTGGTGAGCAAAGGCTAGGCTCAGGTGGTATAAAGGTCATGTAGTATACCAGGGTATAACATTTGTTGACAATATTATTTTCAATACCTTCAAAAATACGAACGCTCCTATTTGTATTAAACTTATCTGGAGATGCTGCATTGAGGTGGTGTAATGTAGTGGGCCACCAGGGGTCAGACTCTCTACTGGTGGACAAGGCAGTGCAGTTCAGTGAGAAAACATGGCTTCTGGGGGATAAAGTTACAGGACTAGGATAAAGGAAAAATGTCTCTGTCCCTATGTGGGACTATTTGTGGTTTAGTCCCGATGATAATGGTAAGCCAGCAAACACTGCAAACTACTAATTGGTCAAAGTAGTGTAGCGCAGTGAGTGTGCAACTGTTGAGCAAGTGTGAGAGAGCGATTGGCAGAGAGTGGCAATAAATAAGAGCAAAGCTGAGTTAAATGTGAGGAGTGAGGCTGTCAGTCTGGCAGTAAATGTACAGTTTAGGTTTGAGTTTGTCAGTGAATAAAGACAGCAGCTTCTCAAGACCAAAGCAAAGCTCCCGTGTGTGTGTTCCCAACTGCAGGAATAATGTCACTATGAAGCAATATTGAGGGAGCACTATCTACAGAGGAACAAAGTCGAATTTAGCCATTTTACACAAGATTTACACAAGTCAGAATACAGTATACCACTACAAAAATATCTGAATGGTATAAAGGCATGGAAAAATAGATGCCACACAAGCCTTGTAAAGACAAGAGCAAACAAGCATTTCCATTATCCTCGAAACATAAGTTTAGTTTGTAGGCGTTAAAGGATGTGGGTGAAACTCAGTTCAAGGCAAAAAATGGGGTGATTTTTTAAAGGTACAGTTTCTGAAAAACTTTGGTGAAACCTTAAAAGGGCTACCTGTTATGGTTTGGAGTTTTGTTGGTCATTTTCTGTTTTATTTTGTAGCATTATCCCCTTGTGTGTCTTTGTTGTTCTGCCTTTTACTGTCTTGGTTTGTGTTTTCTTAGTCACTTCCCGTTTTATTCTGTAGTGTTGGTCCTCCATGCGTCTTGTCTTCACTTCCTGTTTTATTTTGTAGTTTTGAGCTTCCCTTGTGTCTGTCATCTTTACTTCCTGTCTTTGTTCTTTTCCCACCCTTTTTGATCATTGATTTTCTTCACCTGTTGTTGTCTACCCACCTGCGTTGATTACCTCCCTATGTATTTAGTCCCTGTGTGTCTCTTTGTCTTTGTCTGTTCGTCGTGTTGTTTATGGGTGAGTTTCCTGAGTCCTCTGTGTATGTTCTTTGTGTCTGTGGATTCCTGTGCTTTTTGGATTTTCACCGTTTTGGATTTTTGCTGTTTTTCTGTACCATTGCTGCTGAGAAGTAAGCCTGTGCCTGTGTTACGTTTTATTTAGTTATTAAATCCCAATTAGTATTCTGTCACCAGTGTTCCTGTCTGCATCTTTGGGTCCACTCTTTGTCTTAGTAGTTTGCTCACCCTCACTCATAACACTACCAACTCTGCTGGTGCAAAACATGACTCCTGAGGCAAGTCAGGTAGGGTTGGTCAATTGGATGAATACATCTTACTTGTCGATGAGGGGCTGAATCTATTGGCCGTTGTTTTTTTTTGGAGGCTGATTTTTGAGGCTAGATCTGTCATTACATTTTGCTAATGTGTTGGTCTGCCGAGTGCAGGCGCTGCTCTGCAATGCACTCTCATCCAGCGTCACTGGACTGACCCACTCAGCTGTACCATGAGTGCTCTGAGCTGGGTGAGGAGTGAGAGGAAAATAGCCTACAGAGACAGACTCTTTACACTCTTCACACAGTCAGTCTTGGACCCCCTCGAAAACGAGATGATACATCTCAAGGGGTTTATCCAATTAAATAAAATTCAAATTAGAGATTTATTTAGACCAAACTCGAGTTGGTGATTGTTGGAACAGTGGACAGACTAACAGTGAGTTTTACAAGTTTTTCGGACAAATGTGAATGAAGTGTGTTTTACAAGGAGTTGATGAGCCAATTAAGATTGTCTTAGTTTCTTTAAAAAAACAAAAAACAAAAAACAAAAAAAAAAACTTGCATTCAGAAGACGAACAGTTGTATTTTTCTGTTTAAAACGGAAAATATGTGTGAGAATATTTAATTTCTTGACACTTTGTGAGTTTATTTTGTTTACTGGGCCTCGTAAATGTAATCGCCGGTGGATGGATTTATGATGACGGGTTGGAAAATTTTAACATTGTCCTTAAGTCAGGTAATTACAAAACTACAGTCTATCATGTTTACTTTGTTACTTTCTTTATTGTTATTTGATAATTGATCATGAATAAATCAATTTGAATGAGGGCAAGTAGAAACTGACTTTGGACAAGTGGAATTCTAACCCACTTGCCTAACAGTGCAACTGAAGAAAAACAGAAAACACAGAACTGTTAGGATTGCACTTGTTTTTCTCTTCCTCCTGTTTCCCCCCCTCCTTTCTGTCAGTAGGAGCAGGCAAGGCGTGGCTTCACCGACTCACCTGCAGGCAGTCAGCAATCTTCTCACCTGCACGCATTCTGCAATAATCCTGAGTATAAAGATCGGCTCTTCCCTTCAGTCGTCGCCAGTTCGTTGCATACCCTCCGTGGTAATGTTCTCGGCCCCGGTCTAGAACCAAACGTATGTGATTATCTCCTCGTTGTATGTGCTTGGCTCCTGACTCCGATCTCCTTTGTTTCAGCTGTCATTACTCCGCCGTTGATCTGCCTCGCCTGCCACTGCCGTCATCTGCTGCACTCCCGCCTCACCTGCAAACACCTCAGCCGTCGGCCCTGCTCCTACTCCGAACCCCAATCCTGGACATCTCACCCTGCCTCTCCCAAGCTCCGTCTTCCCCCCTGCTCTGGACCTCCCCTGCCTCCGTCAAGCTCCGTCCTCCACCCTCCTCTGGACCTGACTATAACCGGAACCCGCCAGCACTATTCCAGCCGACCTCGTGGTCCTCGGGCAGCGTCCCTGCCCTCCACAGCAGAGACCCAGGTTCGAAACCCGTTCAACAACTAAGTATTTTTGACTTTATTGTAAATAAACTTGTTGAACTGAGCTCTGCGGGTAACTGCATTTT
>JAJHUR010093202.1:0-32500 GCA_027495735.1 Lutjanus campechanus
GCGTCAATCTGTCTCTGTCCCATCTCTCCATTCTTGACTTTGTCCTTTGCCTCTCTGACATATTTCCCACTCACTCTGTCCTGTTTCTCTCTCTCTCTGCCTCCCTACTGGGCAAAGTAAGCTAAAAATAAAGCCTGACACATTGTATATTAATAATGTATTGAATATGAATTAGATAGGAGGTATGAGTCAACTTGTGCTGGAGGATTTTTTATGAAGTTGCTGATTAAGAGCTTGATGAAGCAGAGTCCAGGACAGTAATGCACAGAATGTACATGAGTTGTTCTACCTCAGCTGTTTTTTTTTTTCTTTATCAGATTATCAGAAATACATCAGAAGAGCTACTAGTGTATCTCAACCAGACAAACTCATAAACAAGTCAATAATATGTTCCATTTGCGTTAGCAGTGACTCAATGCAACTCTGATACGGTGTAAACTGTAAATAGTGAGGCTGTTATCAATGAGAAAAAATTACACTGGATTACATGCCACATCATTTCCTGTTAATCCCTCATGGGCGTAAAGGAAATTTGACTCCAGAATCGGAATGGCGGACTTTGCCACTAATAATAAACACAGCTGTATTGAGAGATAGTCACTAAATATAAATATTTTGAATGGCTATAGCAGAAAAATGATGACCAGAAAAAATAGGGTCTACTTTCAAGAAAATTTTAAGGATTATAACTGTAGAGGTATGTAGAGGTATGGCAAAAGTATATTTTTACCTGAATCTACCTGTATTTTACCTGAGAGTCATTGTGGTTTTGTTACAATTAGCCCTTTATATCTACCGAGGGTGCAGGTCTCCTTCCACAGAGGCCGCCATGTTGCACCACCATGATTCTACAGCAGCCCGAACAAACTAAACCATAACTTTACAGAGGGCCTTTCTCATTTTTACACATTTGGAAGGGGAGGGTGAGGTGAGCAGTGTTCACTTCTACACATTCTACAGCCTGAAAGAGATGCTGTTACATGGCACTAAATCCTACACATGGATCCTTTAAGGCTTAAAAGCAAGCCTAAAGTTATAATCATCAAGAAAAGAAAGTCATTTAAAAGATTTTCTGTTTCAATTCAGTGGCATTGTTGGATGACTACAACTGATGAATTTGCTCCATGATTTTGAAATTGGGTGCTGACAGGGGGCTCTCAGTAGTATGCCGTAGTATTAGACACCTTATTCATTTATTTTATTTATTCACTTCATTCCAGGTGGACGCATAATGTGCTGCACAGAGAGTGAGCCATGAAAGTTGCAGCCACAACAACAGATGCATAAAAAGTGCTGGAGTTAAAACCAATTGGGATAAAAAAAATAAAATAAATGAATAACGACCAGTAAAACAGTAAGACATGAGAATTACAATTGTTCAAAAGGAAGAAAAAAATAACATAATAACATAAAATAAAATTATTTAAACCAACAGCTGGCCAAAAGCAAATGAAAGTATGTGAGCTTAAGAGAAATAAGAGTGTAAATAAAATAAAATGAAAAATAAAAGTTATGACTGGCCGACCAGACTACTGAAAGGGGCAAGTAAAAAGGAATGTTTTCAAAAGATTCACCACTTTTTGTGGAGACCCGAGGAATAACTAAGGGCGGCTCTAGCCAGAAGCTGATGTCATTTGCGGGGCCTTGGCCTGGAAAAGTTTGGGAACCCCTGAATTAGCTCCTTCTAATTTTAAGAAGTAATATTTTTTCAGTGTGATTTTCTATACATCATGATGCAAAGAGGTAACCACATTTAAAAAAGGTGACCTTTGAACCTCACATCCTGCAGCTTAATAAAATTTCTGCCATTTTGCTGGAAATGTACACCTGCAGATATTTGACTGCAATGTATTGTACATGCACAGACATTAACTGATACTTTTACTTTATGTGTGAGTGTAGGAGTAAGTATTTTGGGCAATTAATCACCTGCGGGGAAAGAGCAAATTAGACATTAAACAGTATGAACACCAGTGATGCTAATCAGTGAATAAAATCAAATGCTGCATTTCCCATCCAAAGCCATAACTGCTGCCTTGTTCATCAAAATGTGAGCCACTACAAGGAGTTTTTAACTGGTTATGAAACAGCCTCAGTTTATTATTGATTCCTCTATATGACCTACATAAGTTAACAAGACCATCCACAAGTCGATCGGCTATTTCTGTAAAACTGCATTAACGTCTGCCACCGGTTCAGATTCTTTGTGAAATCAGATGAAACAAACCTGTGTTTACATTTTCTGAGGCAAAATTACAGTGAGTAGTAGCAGGTCGGGATTTTTACTTAGATAACTGTATTTTGTGGTTATTATGGTGGAAACACTACCGCTTTTTTCCACAGGTGCCTCCGAAATCAACATGGAAGTTCCTTAATTATGACTGATCATAAACCCTGTCAATCCGATGCACACCAGCCATAAGCATTAGCACAGTAAGACTGGACTGTCATACCTTACTCTGGGATTCTTATCGTTCCTGCCTCTGGGTAAAAACTTGCTCCACTTTAAGAAAATACAAGGCTGATTCATTTTTCATATCTGAGACCTGGACGGTTATCTCGGTTGTCAGTTCATTATTCAGAGCTTATAAATTTGGAAAATGAGTGCTCTTATAATTTGAGTGGACAGTTAGCTTTGTGAAGAAAAATGAACCAAGAAAGCATTACTCACAAATAGCTGATTCATTCCCTCAAAGCAGAATAAAAATTCTGCTTATTATAATTTTTTTTTTTTTTTTTTTTTTTTTTTTTTTTTTCAATTTTGTGTCACATCAAGTTCCATAACAAATTAAGCCATCTGTCAGATGGCCAAGATATACATGTCTGTAAAGTTGAGTCTCTTGGCTTTGAGTTGTGTTTGCAGCCAGGCCTCATAGGTTAAACTTGACCATCTGCCAGCTCTGGAAAAGAGGCAGAAAACTTTACTCCCATGCAGGGAGCCATCAGCTGAGTCAGATGATAAACAGTGAGTTGAGTTGCAGCAGGGCAAACAAAAAAGGCCTGGGGGCTGCACTTAACAAACAGGACTAAGTGACATTTTTAAGCATTTGCCATTATTTACTAGAATATAAAACCATTTTCTGATGGGGTTTTTTTGTGTTCCATTAACTCAAATTTTAAGATGTTTCATAAAAGCTGCAGCTCTACTGTTAAAGTGACCAAACAGTATTGACAAAAACACACAGCATTACTGTCAGAATATTAAAAAAAAAATCACTTACACTTCTTCTCCCTCCAACCCCACTCAGTTCCAATAACTTTAGCTGCTGTGTGTGTACATTGTGAAATACTGGAGAAAGTTATTTAAAAACATTTGTTTACTGGATAAAAACTTTGAGATCGAGACACTTTTTGCTTCACAAGATGATATCACTTTGATTGTAGCAATGGATGATAGAATGTGCGTATGAACGGATGAAACAAAGACTGATTGGGGCTCTGGATCTGCGTCTGCGTACCTTTTTATTTTTCGGTCTCCCAAATGCAACTCACTTCATCTTTGTTACAGAACTTTTCACATTCTGTGGACACAGCAGTGCTACTTGTTTTCTGATTACTTTCCATTAGGTATGCTAAAAATTAGCATTTTCACCAGACAGACTTATCTAGATGAGACAGTTTATTTGGAATCCCATCTTATCAGATGTGACCAAACTCAAAATGTCATTGCAGTCCTTCAGTCTTATTCAGTACAATGGTGAGTTCCATATCTCTGTACAGTGGGCTGAGGTTTGCTGTATCTATCTATCTATCTATCTATCTATCTATCTATCTATCTATCTATCTATCTATCTATCTATCTATCTATCGATCTATCCTCAATAAGTCAACTCTATGGGCACTCCACAAACAGCTAAATACTTTTGACAGTCTTTGAAGGGTGTGCATAAGACTGTCATTACACTGTAATTATCATGTCATAACACCTGTCATGACATGTCATTGTCATTAAGTTTCATTCGGTCAGTTGTGTCATTTTTTAATGCAAAGCTGACATTGTTTGAAATGTCTTTGTTATGACAACTGGACATTAATGAAGCCAGTAATGTCTGTGTTATGGCAACTTGACATTAACCAAGACAACATTAACATGTCAGTGTCTTTGTTATGACAACTTGACAGCGTCCAACTTGCGAGAAACTGTTTAGCTTCACATTTCAACATGACATAATACTGTCATATGTGGTTGGTTTTGACTCTGGCCGCTATGAGACCATTATAAGTGTGTCAAGAATATTTTCCTTAAAGCACATTGCTGCAGTTTGGACTTGTCATGAAGATGTCATTAAATGTTATAACACTAGGTTAGCAACACACCCCTTCAGATAAAGTGTGACCAAATATTGTGCTTTTTACTCCACTGCATTTGTCTGACAGTTATTGTTAATTGTAACTTTTCAGATTACTTTCACATTAAAAAAACATATGATCAGGTTATAAAATCTATAGATTGTTCTCGATTAAACTACTCAGCAATGTATAAAGTTGTTGAATTTAGCTTCCCTTTGACCAGCTACATTTAACTACATTAAAATGCTACTTAGAAGTTAATGCATTTTGTAATAATAATCTCATACGAATACGAAATACGAAATTATATAATAATAAAACACTGAAAGATTCTGCCTGCATTACAAGTGCTTCCTTTTTTGATACTTAAACTACATTTTTCTGATGGTACTTTTACTCAAGTGACACTTTGAATATAATAAATTGTAGTAGTGTATTTTTTTTTTACATTGTGGTATTTCTACATCTAAGTAAATTGTTTGAATACTTCACCCACCACTGACTTTTTATTTGTTATACTGAATCTTAATTTTCATTATAAGCCGCTAGAGAAGCATTTGGAGGGCTTCAGCTACACCTGTGCAATAATCATGCTGTTTAATCAGCACTTTGATATGCCACACCTGTCAGGCGGATGGATTATCTTGGCAAAGGAGGAGTGCTAACATGAATTTTAACAAATTTCTGCTCAGAATTTGACAGAAATAAGCCCTTTGCATGCACAGAAAAGATCTTTTGCTTCTGCCCCTAAAAAAAAATGGGAAAGTGTGTTTGTATTTTTGTCAAGTCTAAATATGAAATGCATGAGCAAACATGTTTACAAAAGTAATAATTTACAGCATATTTATTGGATGTGTAACGTGTTAGTCGTTTGGAATAAAGAAAAGGGGCAAGAACTGAAGCATAGCAAGAAAATAATGTAGAATTTAAAATATAGATGCATGCGATACAAGAAAGAATATGAAATATATCATCTTTCACAATGCAGGTCCTAAATATCCTGCCTACAGTATTCATATGTCAGTCAGCGTGATACACATGATGCAAGCTTACCCAACAGTCACATCTACAAACTCAATAGTTTCTTTGGCTGCTCTGGCCTGAAATACAAAATCCCTCCTGTGGTTTTTTACCTGTCAGACACTTCATATATTGACAGGAATGAAATGCATCTTTGCCTGATGTATCTAGATGTCAAAATAAAAGCCCGGCGCCCACATCATGTCATCGTGATGTGGCTGGCAAATTAAAGGCCTCCTGCTGACCACCACATGCTACTTGTGGTCATTTGGGCTGAGATGTGACAGTGATTGATGCACAGGTGTCAAGCAGCAAATTGCCCATTCTCCTCCCACACGCACATACACTCCGTACACACACACTCACACAAAGATATGCACAAATGCTTGCATGCGCCATTACACACACAGAGTAAATGCCCACCCGTGTGCTTACTCGCCCACACAAACAGCTTATTTATTATGCTTGCACACGCACACTCGCACAGACACACACCACAGCTCCTAAACTAAATGTCTGCCCAGAAAGTTGATCACTTTCTCACACACACAAAAGTAATACTCAACATACTGCATGTCATCAGTCAATTTGTCTCGCTGAGATCACACACACACGCACCAATTCATGCGCAGAGGCGCGTGTATACACCAACTCAAACCACAAACAAATCTCCCATTAGCTACTGAACAGTAGATGTCATGAGTGGACTTTTTACCCACTAAGACCACATACACATGTTTCCCTCTGCCAATAACCCCCAACACACACACACACACACACACACACACACATTTTCCCATGTCCCCCCAGTCTCTATATGTGTCACCAGTGGATTTTTTCCACCCCTAAGTTAAGTCGAGCAGCTCAAGCTTTGGGCTGATAGGCCAATTATCGAGTGTTAAGTCCAGGATTGTTGACCCCCCACCCCCCCACCCAAGTTGGATTAGTGGGCCTGTCAATCACCTTTGGCACTAATCCAGATAAAAGTCACATGGGATTGAGAGACACAGAGACAGAGGTCGATGGAGTCCGTTGGCGAAGCATCTGACGGACCTTTATCTTCCGTCATCTTCCTCTCATTCTCACGTTTTCAGTTTCTCTTTGGAGAGACTTTTGTTAGTTTCCATCAGTTCCAATCCAGTTTTAAAGCTACATTCGTCAGTAGCTAATACATTTTCAAGACACTTTTTACAAGCAGCAAAGTCACTGAAATCATTATTTTCAGTCTCTGATCATGCTAAATTTCTTTCTGATGTCCGATTTGGCCTTCTACAATGTATTGTCCATGTTCTGTACTATTTTTACCTTCATGCCATCAGTTAGTCTACCTTGCTGTCGGATCAGATGCTGACAACCCATTGTTTGGCAGAATGTGGGGTTAAAAGGTTCTGTCATAGTTATTCTCAATAAAATCCTGGCGGCTCAGTAAACTTGACATTTCTGTATTAGCAGATTTAAATGTCAAAAATACTGCACAATCATTTTCATTTTTGATTTCTCCAAGGAAAAAAAGACATGTTATTTTCTTATACCTGTTCAATTATTGTTCTCACCCACTGCCTGTCCGCAATTAGTTCACTTTTAGTTGTGCCTGCACTTGTGTATTTATATAAATATATTTTTTTTTACCCGTTAGACAACTTTTTTGCAGCACCCACATCAACTCTAGTGAGAGGGAAGGAGACATAGTCGGCCAATGGCAGACTTAAAACAACTGTATACATCCAGTAAGTCAAACTAGTAAATCATCATAATTTTTCAAATATCATTTTAGGGCAATCATTCAATTTTTCAACACATAGGTTCATTTGTATTTATTTATTTTTTAACATTCAAGAACTTTGAGCAAAATCTGACATTTGCACCGTGCCCGTATTAGTCAGTACTTAATCAGCTATACTGGCATAGTTTGTTGTTGGCTTATTATCACTGAATATATGTCTGTTGTGATGTTTACCTTTGTAGATCAATACACTTTTGATTCAAATCTCAGTGGAAATCACATGAGACAGAGCGAGTGAAACTAGCCCTTCTCATCTTCTTATCTCATCTGCTGTTTAGTGTTTGATTTGCCTCCATGGTTTTTCTCCTCTCTTCTTTCCCCTATCACCTTTAAATATTTCAAAGACCTATTAATATCACCAAGTTGACTGAAAATGCCATGGCTAATGCAGAGGTGCGCTGGCAGCTTTAGATGAGGAGTCCACTACGGCGCTAATCCGGTCGCAGGGGAGGGGAAGATAAAAGAGAAAGAGGGAGACAGACTTAATTTACACCTGGTATTATATGTGATCAGAGTGTGGATATGCGCCGTGGATAATGAGCAATCCAATCACACCCGTACATTTATGCCTGACTCGAATATGCATTGCTGTCTGTAAATGTCTTTATTGCGGCTGCATCTCATTTTGGTCTTTGACAAACAACATGTGAGAGTAATGGACAAACAACTGCATTCCATTTTTTTAAAATGATATAAAAATGAAATATTTATGGTAAAATCATCTGCTAAATGTTTTTTTTTTCCTTCATATTATTAGCTTCTGGCAGTTAAAGCATGAGGGAAACATAACGTTATGTAGGGTTGCCACCTTCAATGTGGAAAAAATAAGGGACACCTTGCCAGTAACCCCACGCGCAGGGACACAAATCAAATAGGGGGTCTTAGGGTCCTCCCTCATGAGACTCAAAGCATCAGACATTTTAATTCCTGCATTTTGACAAATTTTTATGCACCAATTTGTGTTTTTTTATGCATCAATTTCAAAGTCCTCTGCTACTGAACATGAATGTAATATAAATGAAGAGTAAATAAGAGTTCCAGATCATAGACATTTGGCACTGGACTTTCAAAATATTGTCCTCACTAGCGGGAACAGGACTGATCTACTCGAGGTCTGTCTGCCATTTAGATCGGTATTTGGACATCTTCTCAGCATTAAAGCAAAAAAACACAAAACAAAGCAAAAGAAAATGTGGGTCCAACTGTCCGTGACCAGAGCAACAATGATGTTGCTTTTTTCAGTTTTGTTTATGACCTCTTCTGTTCCAACCCCTGGGGTAAAATTGTTGATAATTACCCTAGCTTCTGCTTCTGTTGTTTCAGCAAATGGCCAGTAACAGCATATGTATATTCAAGTGGTTCAGGAGGCAAGAAGTGGTTGAGAATTTGTAAGTATACATCAACAGACAGCTTGCTTTGTACGCAAAAACTATATGTGAAAATAATGAAATTGATATTATAAATGTGCAACAACTAGTCAACTAATGGCTGCCTGATCAACGGTCGTAGGCTATATCTCCAGATGCTCTCCTGTCAGATGTATAACCTAAAGTTCCAGTGCGTTTCCTTGCAACACTTGCTGTCAGATATCAGTTGACCACTGCAATGTTAAACAATGTCCACTGGGTGGGGTTTTTTTGATACAGGTTTGATACAGGTTGTGGAAAGTTTGAGGTCTTGGTTACGTCTTTAAAAAAAAAAACATTGGGTGTGTGCTTTGTGCATACAACCAACTCCTACCTCATTTCTACAGCTTGTGTTTTACTACTGCCTGCATTGGAACTAAATGCTCACAATTTAGCCAATGCAAATTTGTTGCATATAAACAGAATTTGGAAGAAGCAGGGTTGTAGTTTTCAACTGAACAAAGTCTAACTAACGCAGCAAGACTGTGTTATGACAATGAAGGAGTTGAAAAGAGAAAAAAATGATAATATTGTGTTTTTGGTTTGGATTCCAACAGGATACTACAGAGCAGAAGCTACATGTATGATGATGACAATTACACCAGCTGTGATGCCATTTCTACCTGCACGGATGATGTTTGTACCCACGCTCATGACATTTCTACAAGCAGCAATGTTCCTCCCCACAGTGATGACATTTCTGTACTACTGTACAGACTGACTCTTCCTCTGTTTGACACCTAATCTCCTCCTCAAGTTTCCCAGATTGCATCACATTTTTCCTGCAGAGCATGCTGTGTGTGTTTACAGCTCACATTTACACATTTTCCTTACCTAGAGTGGAAATATGGATCAGATATAGATCACAATACCAAGTTCAAACGGGGTCAGGAAATGAAATGTGGCGTCGAATGGAACCATTAAATTTGAAAAAAATCATTTTTCTTCTGTCTCATTTTCCCCTTTTTTTTTTACTCTTCCAAAATGTGACTGTCTTAAAATCCTCATAGTTATTTCTCTTCTTCCCCCCCCTCACAGGGTTGAAAACCATTTGAGAGATCCAAGCACAGTGGGCTGGATCAGCCTATCGCCCAACTGATGGAGGACCTTGTCAGTTGCAGTCAATGGACTGGAATAGTGGAACTGTCTTTTCTCTTTCACTTGTCATGTCTTGTCTTACCTCGTCCTGCCCTCACTTCTTTTCTTTTCCAACATATTCAGAGCTCAGAAGGAAGAAACCTTTCACACAATAATGCTGCTTTCACAGAAAATTGTATGTTACTAATAAAATTTTCAGGGTCTGTACTCTTCTCTCTCGTCTCCCTCCAGGAACATAATGCACCTTGTTTACTAATGCTGAGAGCAAATTCCTCTCTCAGGTCTTTTATTCCCTCCTGTTTTCACAAGGCACATGCTATGTTAAAAGTGCAGTTTGTTACTTTCCTCTCTCTCAGCTTGGCGCTTTTCTTCTTTTGTTAGTGAGGCACGGAATGAGCTGAACTAGAACTCACTATTTCGCTTCTTCTTCTTTACTTGTTTTTCTACCACTCAAGCTGAATATTTCTCTATGTGGTTGTCATGTGGCTTTGCTATTTTTCAGACCTCTTGTCTGTTCACTATAATCTTGTTCCATTGCTTGAAAATGGGAGATAGTAAAGGGGTTGGAACATTCATGTTTGAATTGATGGTTTTAACTGAGCTGTGGCCTTGACCACAGGATCTCTGGTCTCTGATATGCCTTGGAATGCCTTCAGATAAGGTGAGTACACCTTGGCACCATAGATCAATAATCCAGTGGGGGTGGGAATTGGTAAGATATAGCTGATAACAACACCATTAGGGATTCTGCTTATTGGTCTGATTCTTAACTAGCCCCTGATTGATTCCTCATCAATTTTCAATGTTGGAAAAAACAGTAGACCAACAAAGATTTGCAGAGTCAACACAACTGTTTGATTATTTGAGACTGAACACAGTGTAGAAACAAAGCAGATGTCAGTGACATTCTAAAATGAGTGAAATAAAAAAGTATTTGTAGTCAGTCTCTTAGTCTGCGTCACACTACTGTTATTGGGAAACAGTCCCACTCCTGTGTAGCATGGCATTCAAGCCTCAGTAGTTTTCTAGCTTCTAACTGATTCTTTGTGGTTTGAAGTTTACTTTCTATCTTGCGTCACTGTTTGTACTTTCAGGTATCTGCTTTATGTCGCTGTTTCATGTTTGTTTTCAGCTGGATGGGCATTGTATTAAGTTACTGCTGAAGAAAACCCAACATTTCCTGATTTTGCTGCTTCACAATGAACGCTTTTAGGTAACAAAACAACAGGGGACTTTAATTGTGAGGAATTATGGCAAATGCATCACAAATGAGTGAGTGCCTTCGAACAGGCACAAACTCCACTGTGCTGTGCTGACACACCAAGTCAAACCAAGTAAAGCAAAGCAGCACGTGTATGAAAAGAAGCAAAAGTGACACAGAAGATATCCACAGAGGTGATGAACCTTCATTGCCTGTGCTTGAAAGCTTCATAAATTACGTTTCCATCACTGCCAATCATAGATGGATTTTACCTTTTCCCATTAAAGACAAAAGCCAGATGTTAGTGGCCGTTAGTGTTTTTTTTTGTCCAGTGTAAAGGGGGCTTTAGTCTCACGATACCAACCATCCTCTAGTAGTGGAGGGAGTCTAGTCTGGTCTGCCTGACTCATTGATCTCTTATCTGACTGAGGTCTGTACAAGTTAGAATCTATGGCCCAACCATAGCTCTGAAATGTCAGTAGCCTAACTGTGCTGTGTATTGATGAATCCATGGCGCTGTCCGTGGTGCTGAAGTAGCAAACAGATTTGTAAAAATGCCATTTTCTCTCAATCCAGCTCTTCTACCAGTCTCATCATTGATCTATAATGTTCTGTATTCTCTATAAACTGTATAGCTACTGAGTAGATCCAAAAGAGAACTTTAAGTCAGTTTGCTGGTGGCAGTTGTATAGAAGTAACTGGGTTACATAAAGGAACTGGTCTTCTCATCATAAGCGTGCTCCCATTGGGCCATCCCACTGTTTAGCAAAGATTAGCAAACTGCCTACAGCAGCGGAGATGTATGACTGATGTATCCTGTCAGCGAAAACATGCTGGCATTGATAAAAGAAACTGATCAACTTGAAGGCATGCTCTTCCAGTGGATCAGAAAATTTGGAATTGGTTCTCAACTGGCACCTTTTCTTGATTCCCATCTCTATCCTTCATCCTGACATCTGAGACACAAGTCCAAAAACAAAAATGATAAAGAATTTTACGAGGCTGATTTAGTCAACTTTGTCGTCTTTGAGCATCCTGTAGAACTTTAGAAACTCAAAGTGGTCGGGGAATGCTGTCCAATACTTTCAGTGAGGAGAAATTTGCCTTCATCTCTCTTGTAAGCCACATAATAGGGAAATATGCTGTTTAGTTTTTCTGTAGTGTCTTGTTGAGTTTGCACAGTGGGATGTTATTATACCATACTTTCATCCTCTTCAGCGTGGTAGAATTTTTCCATCAGGGTTTTATACTGCATTTATACCTAGATTTTATGTGCCAAACAACATTATTATCCAGAGCCCAGCAGTTTTCAGAAGTATGTTTTGTGTGCATGAAATGAATCCCCACAGATTAAAAATCAGTGTGCACATATTAATGAAGCATTAAGACAACCTAGATAGCATTACCCTGAATTACTAATTCTTATACACAAATTAACACTCAAAGGAGCTCTGTGGAGGATTTAGTGGCATCTACTGGTGAGGTTGTACATTACAACCAACTGAATACTGCTCAACTCACCCTCCCCTTCCAAGTGAGAAGTAGAACCTACAATGGCCACACCACTGGTGAAAAATGCAAAGGCCTTATTTAGAGCCTGCATTTGGTTTCTCCATTCTGGGTTACTATATAAACATGGCTATGCAACATGGCAGCCTCCAAGGAACAGGACCTTTGTCCTCCTGAGATTCAAATGGCTCATTCTAGGATAACAAAAACACAACAATTCTTATTTTCAGGTGATTATAAACCAATGGAAACATACTTAGAATTATTACAACCCGTTTCTTGTGAATTCTGTCAAGTCCCTATAAATCTTACACTCTGGACCTTTAATAAATACATAAAGAACAGCTATTACCCTTAATCAAAGCTATATGTTGGTCTCCCTGACTGGCTGCATTAACTACTTCAACCTATAACTGATGTTCCAGCTGCTTCAAAATCTGACAAAAAATAATTTGAGATAATTAATTGTGTCTTGAGGGCAAAATTTTGATTATTAATTTGAAGAAACCTATTAACTAATTTGAAGGTAGAAGTTATTGATTTGAAGGTGAGGCTAGGTCTTTAACAGCCTAATTAGAGATGAATAATTAACTCAATATGCAGTAAATGATGAATGATTTGTTGGTAGATAAACAGTCTCACGATTGTGAACTTTTTAATGTTTTCAATTGAAAAAATGAAGTATTAATGCATTCTAAAATAAACGTCAATTATTTCAGTTCTTGGTATTTTTTCCATTACTGTGACACTTACTCACACTTAGACACTTACTCATAATCTTCCTGAAATACACCATAAAAGCCCTATATTGATAGTAAGAGTGTGTTTTTTTTATAACAAACCAATTCATCTGTTGTATTGATTTTTTTCTATTTTTTCTAACACAGTTTAAGGTTTTGGTTTTATACAGTGAGTGAGTCATCATAGAGATTATATCCTACTAGGACAACAGCACAGACACTGGTTGTAAGAATCACAAATCAATACTGCAATATAAATTTAAGTATAAGTTCAAGGGCTGCTGAATCAGCCTCAAAGATACAACAGTGGTTGCAGTTACAGCAGGCAGTTCATGCAACCCAAAGCCTGTTAAGGCCAGTCGCACTTGTGGCAGGTTTTACTGTGGCACAGCCAAGAGTCACTTATCACACTTGCTTCAGTCTGCTGAGAGAAAACATTTGAGGTTCAGCCGGTTGCGTCCTGTACCTCAAAGGACCAGCTGACAGGATGATGAAGGGGTTTATCCTGCGTGTGTTTGGCCTACATCAGCCCAGGTCACAGGAGACTGTTGGTATGAGGAACTGTGAGCACGGAAAAGATAAAAATCCAGAACTGAAGTGTCAGCTCAGTAGACTGGAATATTGCATGGACACAAAACCCTTTAGATTAATGCAGTTCCAGTGGCTGTGGCCAGATGTGGTTTGTTTTGGAGAAGTCGATCTAAATACCTTCACACTGAAAGAATCACTCTTCTCCAGAGTTTGTCAATAGTTTCATTACTAAAACAAAAATTACTAATACTACAAAAGCAGCATAATAAAAATGTAGAAAGATACATCAGCAACACTTTATTTGAAGGGGTGTGCATAAGACTGTCATTACACTGTCATAACTGTGCCATAACACCTTTATGACTGTTCTCATTAAGTGTCATTTGGTAAATTACGTCATTTTAAATACAAAGTTGATATTGCTTGGGATGCTTTTGTTATGACAATTGACATTAACCAAACCAACATAACCTGTCAATGCCCTACAACAATTAATGACATCTTTATGACAAGTCCAAATGGTTCCACTTCACTTGAAGCCAAGGGAATTATTCATGACACCGCTATAAGCATTTGGCAGGTTAATAAAACTTGAAATCTTTATGACAAGTCCAAAATGTACCACGTTATTTGAGGGCAAGGAAACATTACACATATGATAGCCAGTGTCACAAACAACCACATATGACAGTTTAATGTCATGTTAAAACATAAAGCTAAACAGTTTCTAGATGTTTGATAATGTCAAGGTGTCGTGACAAAGACATCTCAAACAACTTTGCATTAAAAATAACTGACCAAACTACACCAAATCACAACCATCATAAAAATTTATTAAAACTAAATTATACTCATGATAGGTGTCATGACATGGTTATGGCTATGCTATTACAGTCTTATACACGCCCTTTCAAATAAAGTGCTGTGACACATCTTAGTAATTAGCTGTAGTATTAAAATCTAATTTTTAATATATTATTTTCTCAAGAGAATATAAATTGGAATAAAATTTAGATTTTTATTTCTATAGTTTTTATTTGTTTCCTACCTGACACTGTGCAGCTGCAAATATTTGTAGTTTTGAAATGAAAATATGACTTTTTCAATATCTTTTAGCTTGAGCTTTTTCCTCATAATATCCAAAAACAAATATCCCAATAAAACCAAGCTGAGCTGAGCAATCAACCAGTCAGACTTCAGATCAATGAAAACTGTGAAACAAGACCAAAATATAAGCATTTAATATAGGCTTTTTTCCAGAATCCAATACATTTAGCTATTATTTCATCATCACTCTGTCCTGAAACTTCAGTTGCTGAAAATAGAGATTAATGATTAAAAAGCCGAGCAAAGTGTAAAAGCAAAGTGATGCTTTCACAAAACAGAAAAAGCGGAGGATAAGATGTGAAACAAGGGGATTTCTCCTGTTATATCACCTTTAGTTGGCAGGGGCTAGCTGTGGAAGAAGAGCAGGATAAAAAAAGAAAAGAGGAAGACAATAAACATCAGCACTGTGCAAAACAAAGTGCAGTATCCAGCCTCATTCCTCATTACCTTAAGTATACGGATGCAATTCTCACAAAACACCAAAGACCATACAGAGGGAGTGGAAAGAACAAAGCAATTAAACAAATGCAGGAGCGAGCTAATGACTTGATGAAAACGCTGCAGAGATCAATCGATAGGCTAATGCCAGACAGATAAACACTGGATGAGTTTGTTGTAGGGAAACATTTAGGAAATGGAGGAAGAGTACAGAGGGCTAACGAGGAGTGAAATTAATGCTGATGGTCAGATATAGGAGAGCTGTCGACTCTGTGTTTTCTTGTCTTTTGAGGAACTGACAAAGAAAGGTAGCATATGAGTGAATGGTTTTCTAAATTGAGTCAGCCAGAGTGCTGTTCCGTAGTTCCTTTTACTTCCTGAACCGGGTCCTGGTATATTATGGCTAATTTTTACCTCTGGTTATGGCTTGCTGTGTTCAAAATAATGCAGTTCAATAAACCAACAAAACAAACCAAACAAACATCTCTGATACAATGAGTCTGATACCATCTGTGAGGCTAAACCTATCACAGTAATGCTTTGAGATAAATGCATGGATCAGCATCACTGTGTAAAAGAAGTGGACGAAGCCACCGTGACACTGTGGACTGCTAAGCCTCAGATTTGGTATTTTGGCCGTCACCATCTTGGTTTCTTGGTACTGGAAGTGACAATATATACTTAGCATAAATACGCATCTCTACACCTCTAATTTACAGGTCGCAATGGTAACAATTTGTCAGTCCTATGGTACCCACACCCTAAAGGCTAAAACACACCACCGGTGCGTCATGTGTCGGCCATGCGGCCATGTGCCATGCTCTGGCGTGTCACCCTCCTCCAGAATACTGGGCTCTGAATACTTCTTGACCTCAACATCACCAACCCTGCATCTCTCCCCTCGAAAAAGCGTGTGTTGTCAGAATGAGCTCCTGCTTGTGCAGGAGAGCAGAGGAAAAGTGGTCTGTAGAAGTGTCTGTGTGTTCAGCTCTCTCAGACTTGTTTCTCTCCTGTGTCGCTGTGTGTACTTTCAGGTTTCTGCTTCATTTCACCATTTGTTCATGTTCGCTGTTAGCTGAGTCCTGTTATGTTACTGCTGACGAAAACAACACTCTTTGAGTTTGCTGCTTCGTAATAAAAGCATTTACATAACAATACAATGGGGGACTTTTATGTTGAAGAATTTATAGCAATCGTGTTTTGATAATCGTGTCCAGTGGTGGTATTCATCCTCTGGGGACCCTGAATATCTTTTCAAAAAGTTGTGCAAGTACATCCAGTAGATGTTGACATGTTTCACTAGATAAATGAAAACTTTGACCTGCTGGTGGCACAGACTAAGTCGGTCCATCCATCCATCCACCCATGGATTCTGAGGTGTTCCCAGGCCCAATGAGATATGTAATTCCTTCAGCTCCTCCCAGCTGGATGTACCAGTGAAACCCCCGCAGGAGTGCACCATCACCAGATTAATTAAGATTCATCCTCTATTCACCGTGGATCTGTCAACTTCCTTGATAATCCACGACAATTCACTTGAATCAAAAAATTTCAACCAGGGATCACCAATGTTTTTAGGATTCAACATGTAGAGACCATGAACATACAAACTTTCATTGCAATTTTCACAACAGACCAGCCGACATTGCGATCCACAGAGCCAAGCTGCTCTAGGCTGAAAAAATGAAAATGAAAATGAGACAACAGCATAAATGTGTTATAGTCATTGCCTCACTGTGGCCTTAGAGATGAATTTAAACATCATCAAGGAAAGAAAACATTAGCGATGGAAGAGAGAGACCTCATTAAAAGTTCAGCAGTTTAAAAGTTCATCAGTGCAGATGTGGAACTGCTGTGTAGTGATACTCATAAATGGGAAATGAAGAGAGAAAGACGAGATGATAAGCCACATTTATATTTTAAAAAAGGGCACTTAAGATAGTGAGAAAAGCAACTTCCAGTTCCAGACAAATGCTGAAATTGAAACATCACTACTAGATACATTCGGAATATCTGCGTAGAAGACAAAAAATAAACAACACTGTTCTCTTTTCCCCGATATGAGATCGATTTTATTTATTGATCTGCCCAGGAGAAAAAAATAATTGACACTGAGGAATGGAAGAAAGAGGAGAAGAAAAGAGCAATGAATGAGGAAATAGAGATGAACAGAGGAGAAGAAAGAAGACAGGGGGAGATGAATTGAGGGGGAAATTAAAGCACTGCACAAAGATATTTAAAAGAGGAAAAGGCAGTAAAACCAGCTGTGAAGTTATTCAAGCTTACCACAACAAAAGCTCTACAGTACCATCATCAGCATCATCAAACACAACATATTTACCCAGCACACTCTAATTGCTACATTTTCCAGTCACGCTGATGGTGCATTTTGTAAATCTGGTGTTTCAGGCTTCCACTTCAGATTACAGCTGCAAACAGCACAGTGCATTTATGTCCTTAACACACACAAGCACTCGCTGACACAATGACAAAATAAAATACGCAAACAGAAAGACAGCGCTGTCATTTCCCAGCAGGTTAGCTGTTGTTAGCCATAAGGGGATTAAGTGCAGAGCAGATGGGACAGAGAGAAATGCAAAAACGACTAAAATAGGACAAACTCGGAAAGGCAGAAAGAGCGAAAGATTCGTACAGAGAGCAGAGCACAATTTCATGCTTTGGCAAAAACGTAATTCCAGCTGCCATATTATTATCAAAGCAAAAGAGAAGTATCCAGGCTAACAGGCAAACAAGTCTTTGGCTCGAGAACTTTGAGGAACTTCATGTTATCGATAACTGATGCAACTTGAATGTGAAGCGTCGCAGATCAATGATGGAAGGACAGCAGGCTAGACGGTATTCAGCTCTCAAGGTCAAGCAGCTACATGTTTAGTCTCTAAGTATGAAAAGCTCTATTGAAGTTTCTTTAATCACAACACCAACAGAAAGGCGCAACCGCGACCATTACAGCCATGTCTGAATGTCTGACAGTTTTCTAAAGTTTCCATGAAATGAGCCAGTACAGCATGACTCACATCATTTGTGTCTGCTCAGACTGAAATGGGACTTCAAAAGGCTCAGAGGTCTATTAGTTAAAGGAAAAGTGAAAATTCATATGTTCTTTTCTTGCTGAGAGTTGGAAGAGAATATTATAATCAATTTCATATCTGTGCTCTAATCATCAAATTAGAGTGAGGACATGGTTAGTTTAGACTTGGGGACCAGGGTCGGTTAAAAGTCAAAATTATATTTATCAGCAACTCAACCTCACTAACATGTTGTATGTTCTTTGTTTAGTCCTAAAAACAAATTGTTTGGAGTTGGGATTTGATGCTTTTGGCACAGTGATTACCTTAATATGGACATGTAACAGTTTGGGTACATGACTCTGGGTTGAGTTAGCTTAGCAGAAGAGGATTACCAAAAACTCCACAATGGACAACAAAAATGTAAGTGCTGCCAATATATTGTTTGATAATTTGTTTACTTTTGTAAGACCAATGTCTTAATTGAGAAGTTGCATTTGTCATTTAAACATTGCTTCATTTAGCAAAAGTAACAGTGCTTTTATTTTTCAGTTAAATTACCGGAGAGTCATGTTAGGCTGCTCTCGCGTGAGTTGGAATCTAAAGCAGCACCGGAAAGCTAGCAGTTAGCATGGACGATTATGCTCTGGTGAAAGGCTAATTGCTTGTCACAAATGACTTTAAGTGGATGTGAATCTCTGAAGATTGAAGACTATTCCCTTTTCACAGCATGCTGCCAACAAGACATTTGTTTTGTTTGTTTTGAATTTCAGTTACGTTAATATGCTTTCACTTTTGTTTTCGTAAAACTGTGTGTTTAGTTTTTACGGTCAATTTGGAGACAAACTCTCAAATACAGTAAACCAGCAGCAAGAAAGCCACTCGTGTCTGCCTGTGCTGTGAGGAACTGCACCATCAGATGACGCTGCTTCTTGCACATCTAGCCGGAGGTGGGTCATGGTCTTTGGTGTCACAATTCATTTCACCAGTTTATCATACAAAATTCTGAAGAGGTTGACCGGGGACAGAGTCAGTGTCACAGACACTGCTGTCAGCAGGCACATCCATGGAGACATCCACAGCACTCCAAGCTCAGTGCTGATATTCTTCTTCTTATTTTCCTTAAAACATATGAATATACATATGAATTTGTTCAAGTACCGGTGATGGAAATTCCCCATTTCTAATGTAATCCTGTATCTGCATATTGTAAGGACAGTACAGAGAGGAAGGTTTGATATATATAGATATATATATATATATATATATATATATATATATATATATATATATATATATATATATATATATATATATATATATACATATACATATATAGCATAAGATAGAACAAGCCAGAACTGCTATGCTGTTTTCTGAATGTCCTGTACCATCATGTGATAACAATATGCATCTCACCCTTTCCTGGCCTTGCAGTTATCAGTGTCTATAAAACACTGAAACATTTGTTGTGGGCTCATTCCTCCCAGATCATTCTTTGACTGTTCTGTGAGTCCATCTGCAGATGCCTGAGTAAACCTTAGGGAAAGACAAGTTTCTGACTTTGTGCTTTATTCAACAGAAATTGCCACCACAAACTTGGCATTGTCGGCAGGATCACTCGTGTGTGAGGACTTCGGGAACTCAGCGCGGCAGGTGAAGACTGTGCACGGCTAGAGTCCGGGACTCTAACTTCAGCCTCCCCGTGTCAAAAGAGGGTAGAGAAGTGGGGGCCTGACACCTGAGGAAAAGGGGCCCACTCACCGCTGTGATCCAATGAACCAGGTGGCTTAAGAACACTGCCTTTCTGGTAAATGCTGATTCAGGGATACAGTGAGAGATTCCTCACCCAATAAATCTGGTTGTTTTGGTACAAACAGTCCAGGCACGCAAAACAGAAATCTAGAAATCCGGGCAGAGCGCAGCAGGGAGGAGAGGAGACAAACACACACACACAGCACTATGTGTAGCAGAGAAAAAGTTCAAACTTGAACCGCAACTGTCCATCCTCGACTCTGAAGCAGGTTAATCCACAAGTCCTCAGATGAGGAAAAAAGTTTAATTCAACAGATCAGTCAATGAAAGTTCAGTTGAAAAAGGTGCCATCCTTACCCTCTCTGTGCATGCTGGTCAGTAACTTTGATCTTGCTGACGCATGCAGCTATGCTGGCACACACAGTTCAACATGAGGAATAAAATGTTGGAAATAACTTACTTCTTATTTACCAAACTTTTCATTTAACTTGACCAAACTGCTGCCTTTTCACAACGTTAACCAATGGGCTATCTGAGTGTCTTTTGCTGCTGTTGTTTGCTGCTGCTGTTAAAATGTGTCCTCAAGGGGACTGCGACAATGACAAAGTTTTGAGAAGAAAAGTTCTCAAGGAAAATATTTTGTTGATGAATGGGGATGAATCAGTGCTTATTTGTTTCATAGTGAAATACAGCTTTAATCCTCCAGGTATACAAAGTTATCAGGCAAGAATGTGAACAATGTCACTCCCATTGCTTGCTTGTCTTTGTTTATGAGCTGGTAAATAGACAGTATATCACCGGTTTTCAATCCTTTTGTACCCAAGGCACACCGAAGTGCAAGTCAAACTCTTAAGGCACACTTGTATTTATGTCCCTGTAAAATAGCCTCTATAACCGACTTAATGAGTAGCCTCCTAGCCGATCAGAGTTCCCACAGTGTGATAGGAAAAAAAACAATCAATCAGGACCTTTGATGTGTCACATTCTAATACTTCCCACCATCCAGCATCTGTGCAAATGACAAAAACTGAGGTTCGCTTTGACAGAAGTTGCCTCTGTATTGGAAAAAATGAGTTTATACAAAGCACTGATTTAGTAAATTAACTTTTGTGTTTAGTTGCATATTGCAATAATAATGTGTGGTTGTCACAAAATCCAAGGGCACACCTGGACAGCAATGTGCCTCAGCAGACTGTTTGGGAACCACTGGAGATATACCCCTGAGCCTTGTATGGGCTTAATTGCTGTCAAAGTTTGAAAATACAGCGGGACTAACCAGACTTCCTAGCTGACTTTGAGACAGGAAGCAGAGTCTACAAATTCTGTGCCAAAAAAAAGAAGTGCCACCCACTGTACAGGTTGAGAGACAGACAAAGTACACTATATATCTAAAAGTAAGAGGTATCATAAAACCTAAGCAGTGCAGAAGAGTTGCTCTGAAAAATGTTGCCAGATGGTGTAAAGGGGACAAGGACAAGAGGAGGTGAGGAAGAAAGAGTGGTGAAAACGGAGGAGGCTGCGGGCCATCAGAGGTATGAAAAATAGATCAGACAGTCTCAAGTCAAAGGTCTCTGCTCAACAAGACATGAGGATGTGAGTGTGCAATGCTGCATATCACCCAACAGTGGCACTGACACATACACACACACTCACACTTCCTCTCTGAAGCTGATTTGTTATCTCTGCCTCTCCAGGGTCACAGCTCGTGTTTGATTGGCTGCCATACCGTAATTTAGAGGAAGTGGAATGTTGCTATGCCGACACTATAGTCAAGGCCAGAGACAGAGAGGAGTAAAAAGAGAGTGATGTGTGACGAATATTGAGTCTTTCAGCATCACAGTTGGGCAGTGGCTGCTTTCTGATGATGTTAAAAGGTAATGAAGTTCTAAAGACTGTGTAAAAGTAAATGTCTCATACATCTGCATGCAGGAATACAAGCATCAATTGGTGTAGACAAGCCTTTATGCATGTGGAAGGCAGGGTGTCACTATGCATTGGATTTTAGCGCACCTGGATGACTGAATAATTTATAAATCATCACTATGTGTTTAACCTTATAGTTCTGCTTATGAAATGCTTTGAAAGACACCTGTGCGCTTCATTAACTGACCTTGTAATGAGTGACAGTGAAAAGTGGCATGCAAAATTCATACGTGTGCCTTTGTGAAAGTGTCTAAGAAAAAGCTAGCTAGCTATCAGGCGTTTCACACTGTGTATTCTGAGCTCAGGGCCTCCCTTAGCTCTGAGCTAAGATCAAGTGTCAAACAGCCACGTCTGCCACTGGTTTGTGAACCACGATGATGTTTTGAGCATTTCATCTTTCTTGTTTTGTGGCTAAACAGTGCACTAAAATATGTTTCTGAAAACCTTTACGGCAAGGAATAGGCAATGCAGTAAGATAATCTCGGTCCGTATTTGATCAACACTGTCCAGTTTGACAATTTGGAACTGGAATCATAATTTACAAAATTATCAAATCACGTGGTATTGAAGAAGACTTGAAACAAGCAATTAAGACCATGAACTCCTTTTGAAACAAGTGAGAAGTACCTTTGTACCTTTGCCATAAAGGAACAAGCAATCAGACTTCTTTTGCAACCAGCGTCATCGCCCCCGCTGGCTATTAGACAGAGCACCAGTTTAAAGCACTTCCGCTTTGGCTTCACTTTTCCAACCCAGACGGTCCGTCCTCTAATCAATATAAAGTCTGTTGCTTGAGTTTACCCTGAGATAACTTTTTACACACACACACACACACACACACACTTTGTTAAACCGGGGTCAAACTAGGGTTGTATGATTCATGTCCATTGGAACAGTAACTAATATTTACATTCTAGAATGACACATGACACTACTCCTTAACAGCGTTGAGCCTTGTTTCACACTGGCAGTTTTTAGTCCCATGTTTAGTCAATTTTAAGGGAATACTGCTTCGAAGCAAGGCCAGCAAGCCCTAGGCTAAATTTGGGGTTAACCCACTTTAGAGTGTGCCAGGATTGTGAAGGCTTTCTTAACCTAAGGCAAAGAATGTTCAAAAAATGCTTAGCCCTGGGCTCTCTGTACTCTATTGGTCAATACAGCACATTTGCGAGTCATGTTCACCAAAGTTAAACTCAATGCTAAAAGAAAAAATAGGAGCCTGGTTACAGCGCATGCCACATGGCCACAAAGTCGCAATGTCCAACGTTTCCTGCATACTCCTGTCTCTAAGTAAAAAATAACCCCTGAAATAATATTTAAAAGCAAGAAATAAACAAGTAACTCAATTTAAATTAGTTGATTTTGCCGTGTAATTTCACTGTGTTAAATGGAGGTTTGACTGGTCCTTAATACTTCAGATTTCATCAGGTGACGTGTATTCACTGTGCCCCTAGTTGCTCCCACCTTGGCTAAACCTGACCACCCCAGCTGTGCAGAAGTACTTCAAGGTCATAAAAATATAATTTCCTGTGGAAAAAATCATCAGTAAGCAGCAGGCGCACCCCTCTTATCGTGCCTGATAGCATGAAAAAAAGGACTGAAGTCAGCTGAGGTTTCACACACTTGCCCCTGTTTGATCTAACCATATGTCTGCGAGGAAAATGAGGTCCATTTTGATAATGGGATCACTGTCTTGCTGGCTAAATTCCTAACATCAAGCACTGCCAGCTCACCACTGCTTTTCAGTGGGTGTGTTTTGATGCAGTTCAAGTCATGATTCATTTCACCCAATTGCAAGGAGTAAATACAAGATTGCCAATGTTGACTGACTGAGTAACTCTGTAAATGAAAGGCTTGTGTTTTTGGCTGATGTAACTGCAATGGTGAAATCTACTCTCTTCTTTTTTCTGACCTGTGTCCTAATTTCATGTCGCGCTCT
This sequence comes from Lutjanus campechanus, assembly GCA_027495735.1. NCBI lineage: Eukaryota > Metazoa > Chordata > Actinopteri > Lutjaniformes > Lutjanidae > Lutjanus > Lutjanus campechanus. Next base: position 23,767 of record JAJHUR010093202.1, read on the forward strand.
AACAGCTTGCACCATGGGTATAAATATACACTAAATGAATGTACTTTATAGTTTTGTACCAATAAGGAAATTATTCCCAACAATATGTGTTGATTGGTTTTAAATGGTAACATTCACATATAAAATAGAATGCTACAGCAAAAAACACTGATGTGTTTGAGCGTGTGAGAACATGTCCATGCTTAAGCATGTGGGGAAGGCAAAAGAAAAAGAAAGAGAAGGAAAAGTAAGTCAAACTGCAGCTCAGATTAACTGCCAGTTACACAAAACAAAAACTGAAAATAGGTCTATCCTCAGGCTGCCTTACCCCTTTATGCAACTAGGTTTGTTTTTTCTAGTCGAAAGTAGCTCCCTTATTTTCTTTGTCCATTGACAGCGCGCACACACACACACACACACACACACACACACACACACACACACACACACACAAATTTGGTATACATACTTACATCTTGTTGCTTCTTTGCTGCAAAAGACCTACATACTATAAAACAGAGAAAAACACGTAGCTTGAATGGACTTGCAAGAAAGGGGATAGTAATAACTATCCAGCTAGATTCCCACAATGGTCTGAAAATATGCTCTCTGGTGTAAAGGAGGTCGCCTCGTAATATTCCCAGGACCTTGTCGGACAGTTATGATGTGGAGTTCTTTTCAGGGTAGGGGAGTGTTATTTGGCAGACTTTCAGGGAACACTGAGGATGCTCTGGGAACTTTTATGGGATGGGACCATCCTAGCTAAAGATTGTGTGTTCCCAGAACATTCTGAAAACGTCCCCGCTGGTGTAAAGGGAGTTGTTTTGTAATGTTCCGATAATGTTCCCAGATGGTCACAATGTAAAGTTCTTTCAAGGTAGATTTTAGTTTTGCAGACTTACAGGGGACATTAATGACATTCTGGGAATGTAAAGGAGATCATAGGAAGTTCTCTCTGGGTCTTTACAATTCAGGAACTTTTAAGGGACCGACCTATAATGCTCTTTTATGGTCCTATTCAAGTCCTTACATCACGTTCTCGGATATTTTCAGAACATTTGCAACACTTTACAGGAACTTATGCAGAACCTTTAGGAGACTTTATATTTATGTCCCAAATATGCAATGTGACCACAAAATAATCAAAATGGAACGCCGAGGAACTTTGAACTGCAGCACTTTCAAAAAGAAGAACATTTTAGGATCGTCCACAGTGTTTTGTCAAGGTTTGGAACATTCAACACCTTTATAGAACTGTTAAAGAACTTTTCGCAAGGTGTCCAGAACATCCCCTTCTACATGGGAATTGAGATGATCACATGGCAAATCATAATATACACTTTCACAAATTCAAAACGAGAAACAAGTCCTAGGATTACATGTACACAACAGAAGTTTCTTATTATGAAGAATACTCCCATAAATCTTGCCAAATTGGAAACCTCATCGTAAAAAATCCAACTCAACATGTTAGTATAAGACAGGATTCTTTAAGACAATGCGTTGACATGTTAGGAAATAAGCCTTTTCTGTCATGTGTGTCAAAATTAAACAAGGCAGTGGACCCAAAAATGCATACTTCCAGGCAAACGACAGTACAAAATGTATTTAATGAGAAAACAAAAAGAACCAAAGCTTACCAAAGGTCAAAACCAAAACCAGAGTCCAGAAGACAAACAAATAATCCACAAGGCAAAATGCAAAACTCCAAGAAAACAGGTACAAGTGCAGGATGACACACCGGGAAACACACAACAAACTGACAAAGAAACAGAGAGAAATAGACAGCAAACTAATCAGACACAGGTGGGCAAACAACAACAACAGGTGAACAAAATCAATGATCAAAAAAGAGCGGGAAAACAGACAAAGACAGGAAGTAAAAACAACAAAGACACACAAGGGAAAACCAAGACTACAAAATAAAACAGGAAGTGACCAACAAAACTCCAAACCATGACATTGTCATTTTCTTGCCAAGAGTAAGACGAAAAGCTCAACATCACTCGAGTACAGTATCTCCGTTGTTTAATCCGTACAAGAATAGAAGTGTAAAAATGACATAATGTGTTTATTTTTAAGGAGTTATTCTAGTCTTTCTAGTCTATGCTAAGCTAAGCTGACCAAATGCTTGCTGTAGCTTCATATTTAATGGACATATGCGAGAGTGACATCAATCTTCACATCTAACTGTCAGTATGAGAGCAAGTAAGTGTATGTGCCACTATTGTTGTAGCTGATTTATTTCAATTGGCAGACTACTTTGGTCACTCTACATAAGGCAATAACACAAAAAAGCAAATTCATCCTCTACACCAATAAGATTACAAAAAACACTTAAGAGCTGCTATTCAGAAGTGCCTTCATTTTGCCTTCCTCAGTTGTGTATCACTTCTTAATTAGGCACAAATGAGCCTTCTCTGTTATTATATTTAATGTAACCCTTTTTAAAAATCTATCTCCAACCTATTCACTCTTTTATATTTGTTTTCATCATTTTATATTGAATACAGATACTTTTTTTCACATAATCCACATAATAATCAGCATTACTGTAGCCCCTCATTTTAATCCTTTAATCCCTTACACTGCTCTCTCAGTCATATTTCTGAAAAGCACCAGCGCAGGCCTGAGGACTGACAGCACAAACAAATATGCAGGACAAACATTTTATTTACACCACTCAAAACAAATAGAGGCAAACACCAAGGTAATAAGACAATGTCACACACACTTACATGCGCAGGCAAGCGTGCACACACTCATCCATGTATTTCAAAGGGGAGAGGAGTCTGTGCAAGTGGATAAACATGAGCATGGATTCAAATACACATGTTCAGACATGCTCCAAGCTTTTGAACAGAATAATTGGCAAATATGGCAAATATGTCTTTTGTAATGATGTTTTCTTCTCTTTTCAACCAATAAACTGTGTTAACAAACCTCAAATATTCCTAAAATGATCGTTCTCTTTACTTATGAACATGCTGCACCGTTGCTTTTTCACAGATTGACTGCAGCTGAGTTTTTCCAGCAGTCACTAGGCTAGGTGTAGCTGAAAAAACATATCTCCTTCGGAGTACAGCAGATGCATATAGAGTCCCCAGATTACAGAGCACTGAGAGGCCAACAACTAGGGTTTGTAGAAAGTGTGACATATCCAAGAGCACACTTAAAGGGAAAGTGATCTGGTCTGAAATCACAAGGCCTATATGGACAATCACCTCACCTCTTCTTCCAAGTAAAGCTGGAACAGCATTTTATTTCTATAAGCCCAAATGTTACTCGTGAGGCAGGTGGTCCACAAACTTTTTTGGTTTTTAAAGATGTGATTTGAGAGCTATAAATGAAAAAAACTGGATTGCACATGAAGTAATGTAGTTCTTTTCCTAAGATTGTGAATTCAAGAAGTGCCAAATTTATAGGTGAGCGATGTAACACCCTAGTGTTCAAAAGTATGTACTGCAGTCCAAATTTGAGATATTAGAGGTAGGTGTCTCAGCCCAGACCCTCCACCCCGACTCACAATCAGTTAGGAGTACTACACTGTAAGCTGATTAGCAGCTCAAACTCTGTCATTTGTTTGTCAGTGTAAAGTTAAGCCTGTTATCCCGACAACAAAAGCCCACTGCTCAGAAAATACACACTCTGGAGTTTCAGTTCAGTGACAGCCTGCCTTCTGCCTGCCAGACTCCATTAACATTTTGCTCAATTAAACCGTTTTAAACATCAACTCTTTTCTAAAACTTTTATTCATGATTTCTTATGGCTCATAAAGAGACATTTACCTTAAACAGAAATGGAAAGAGAGCTGGAAAAACTGAGACAAAAAGTCTGGAAACAATAGAAAGAAAATGAAAGAAAGAAAGAAGGTAACATTAACATTCAACACAACATTAACATTGAAGACATTTCCGTTTCCTCTGTGGCTCACTTCAAGTAAATACTGAATACTCTTATACCTCTTGGACACTTCAGAAATGTACTTAAATACCATCCATTACCTGCCTGGTTATTTCACCCATGGTAAATATTTTAACCGATTCTGTTTATTTTGTATGTTTTATGTATTTTACGTGGTATAATTTCAGCATCAGTGTAAATGAATGCAGCCTTTAATGATTTCTCTGATAATCTTAAATAAAGATTGAAAGTACGTTGATTAAAGTGTAATCTGCTGAACATAATTTAATTTGAATTAAAGAGTTGGAAATGAGTTTATAGACCACACAAATGCACACAAAGATAATCACATAAAAATAAACTCAAACAGTGAGTTCAGTGTTGGGTCAGTAGTCGTTAAGTCTGGCGTGTTTGTTGGGCATTAGTGATGGTTTCTTGGCCATTATGGGCTTTTGCTTCCTTCTGCTTTCTCCTCTTGTTCTATCTGGGCTCTGTCTTCCTCTGTTCATTTGCCAACTGCAGTAATTATATCTCCACGCTCTTACACACACAATCACACACAAATGAGCACACATGGGTATTAAATAGATGACCTGGTTTAAAGCATCATACTGGTACACCTATCTTCTTTCATACAGCTAATAAAGCCCATGAAGAGTTTAAACCCCACTGCAGTATTTACCACAAAGCTCCTACTGTCTGCTGCTGCGGGATTAACTTACCTCACAGGCGTCATAGGCGCCCATTATTTTCAGAAATCCCTCAAACGGCTCAGACGCACTGCTGCGCTTTCCCAACATAACAAATCATGTTGAACAGCATGCATATTGGAGCTTTCCTGACTTATCCTCACATATAGTTTTGGCTGTGCGTGAAAGTCTTTGAAGTTTTTTCTCATTAGGGTCTGCTGGTATACTGTATATACCTGGTGACAGAGGCTGTGGAAGAAGACTGGAGAATAACATCGAGTTGTAGACACAAAGTGATTCCTTACATTCAGCTCTGGTAGAATAGAAATACTTCAGAGGTAGTGACAGTAAGAAGTCGTATTAGGAAGAATCACCAGAGTTATCTGATTTACAGTGCTGGATTATGTCTAAGAAGCACTAATGCCCTGAGTTGTTTTAATTTTATTTAATGGCAACAGGAAAATATCAATGCGCACTGATGTTGCCCTTTAGGATGTTATCATTCTCAGTTATGAGATGATGTAAGCAATCATTGGTATTAGCTACAGCATCTGTGTCTGGCCAAACATTTACTGTGTGTCTGATACTGGCAGGAAGGTTCAGTTGAGCAAATAAAAGTTGAGTATAAAAAACATAGCATGTATAGTCTTCAGATACCCATGTCAAGAAAATCTCTGTCAAGCAACAAATGGTGAAGCACCCGCTGCAATGCCACCACAACCACAACATACAGCAGCAGAAATTTGAAAAGTTCTTAATGAAGTGGTTTTTTGTACAGTACAGTCTCAGTTTTCTTTGCGATGCATGCAAGAGTGCAGCAGACCGCACTCGCACTACATTTATGCAGTTTACAGTAATAACGGTGGCAGATATAACATCGAAACTGGGGGTAATTGTTCAAACACAAGGTCTTTGATTCCTTAGAGACGTAAACAAAAGCAGCTTCTTATTTCTGACAACGGTGGATTTTGTTGGCTAAAATAATAACTCACAAGCAGATTTTATTAGTGCAGCTGGCTGATGTAAGCTACGGCTAACTTCTTGACTCGGCTGAAAAGTCCATTTTAATGTTTCTGTCTGACACGTTTTAAAACAAGAACGATGTGTAAGTATAAATATAAAGTTACCTGACAGCTGCGCACACGGTGTAACATTAATATTAATGCTAAAAGACTGAGGCTAAAGCTAGCTTACATCTTAGCAAACAGTGGTCGGATGGTGAAATACGGCTGGTATATCTACATGATAGATGACAGAAATACATTCATTAAAGTGGGAAAAGGAAGCGCGGGGACTCGATTAGTGCAGTGGGCTTGGAGACAGGTCACTCAGCAAGACGAGCTGGACCATGATCGCGGAAAAGAGCCAGGATAAGAGCTAAACTAACTGGGCTTAGACCTGAGCTCCTTAAATAGAGCATCCCTTCAGCTGGAGTCAGTTGGGCTGTATGATTCACAGATAAATCTAAATACAGCACATTGGACAAGTTAATCTTTCCCATAGTTTAGCACTTAATATCCATAATAAACAAATCAAAGCAGACAGATGATATACTTAACCTAGACTACAACCCCCCTAATCCATGGTTTAAACCCATGATGTCACTGATGATGTCGCTCAGAGTATATCTAGAGGAAGTGATTGAGCACTTCCTCCTTTTGTCTCTGAGCACATGGTGGGTATGGTAAGTAACAAAGAAACAAATGCCATGAATCAATGAACTCACGCAACACAGACACAATAAACAATAACTAAACTTAACAATGTTCCTCTGTGTGTTACTTTGGCCAGAAAGTTGATGTATATTAACTGCAAAAACACAAACAAATCAGAGACAGTGTGCAAGTTAAAGATGAATGATGGGATATGGATGAAGCAGCAATTAAGGATGGTTAATTAATATGAAAAATAGAAAGCATGAAAATGGGGACAAATTGTGTGTTTTCACCCACTTTGTCCCAGAATCGCACTCAATTATGCTACCCAGTTCCCTTGCATTCAGTTTACATGCCAGGAAAAAGACAAAAGTGAGACTTTTAGCTGCAAGGGATTTGCTCGAGATGAGACCACAGGTTTCAATGGATGTCAGTTTCTGAACTACGACAAAGGCTAAAATGTCGCCTACAACAAACCAGGTAAGCTCAGTCTGTTATCTGGTTACAAGAAACGAGAGTCAGCAGTGACATAAAACAAAACAGTCAATGCAGGTTTTTCAAGGTTTTTCAACAATTGTGAATCACTGCAACCACAAGACGTCCTTGAGCATACAGTCATAAATGCGCGAAAAAGGTTGATGGGTTCATTAGTGCGTGAGATTATCTGAGGACAGACACACAAGAACACATGACCAAACACATGAACTGGACTTTATCAAAGATGGGTCTTATCTGAAAAACAATGTGCTAATTTTCCACACAATGGACAAATGTTAGAAAAACAAAATTAGCAGTTGAAGAAAACAACCTATTTTTTATCATCTGTACATCTAACATCATCCGATGTATATTTCACTTGCTTTAATTTGCTTTTTGGCAACATGGGGGCGGGTTAACAAGCTGTAAACACAAGTTTGACACATTATCTTTTTTATGGCAAATATTTTAGCAAGCCATTACCTATTTATGCATCGAGCAGACAGACAAACATTAGCTTAAACATGTTTGTGTCCACCTGATGAATGTCAGCCCATCATTCACTCTATTTTCTAATTCTAATTTAATGTTTTCCCCCACCAGCTCCTGGGGGAAGTCCATCACTATGTTCATGAAATAATCACTAGCTTGGTTTCCTGTTTCTGTCTCCAGTGTGGTATCTACTGGTGAGCTTGCCAACATCTTGTCTCACTCTCCCCTTCCAAGCATATGTAGGAGAACCTGCGGTGGCCATGACAGTGGTGTAAAGGGAAAAAGGTCCTATCTAGTGTCAGTGTTTGGCTTGTCCGATCTTAGCCACTGTAGAAACATGATAATGGAATAGCCTGCAGCAAAATTCACATATAACACACAAAGAATTCTAATACACTATTTTTACTTGGTCCCATTAACACCTATAACAAATTGATCTACCCTTACACACATAAAATTCAAACACAGAGCACACACACACACACACACACACACACGCCCAACAAAACACAGTAAACAAACCGCCCTGCTTTGATCCTGTGAATCTCTTCATTCTCTTCTCTTCCTCCACCACTCCCTCTTGCCCTGTACCAGGAAACATTGGATTGATCAAATAAACAGCCAACTCAACACACTTTGATCAGACTGCTCAGGCCCATCTCCCTTCCTACTTTCTCTCTCTGTGCCGCAAATCTTTCTCTCATTCTTCATCCTTATCCTCTTGTCATTTCTTTCTTCGTGCTTCCTCAGATTTGTTCTCCGAGCACACTTTCTCTGCACCTCTTCTACGCCTGAAATGTACTTTTCAGAAGTATGCGCTCACTTCTTCTGTGTTCCCTAGATGGGAGATGGGTAAAATATGACCTGCAGACAAGACTGCAGTGGAAATTTTGACTCGCGGTAATGTCATATTTTCGTTTATCTTCAAAAGCTAACTAGCAAACATTTGTCAATTATCTTGATAGTGATTGACTAACAAGGCACATGCTCCCTCAGTCGGACTAGGTGATAAAACCTCCTACAACATGGCTGCCTTTAGTAGGAGCAGTACAAGAAATGATTTTTTTTTTTACAACTTACCAAAGACAATAGTTCATGAACATCGACATGTCGCCAGGAAATAGGTTTCCTGCCCTTAAAGGAGGCAGAAGCCTGCTTAATCATAGTTACTTCAAGGTGGAATTTATTGCCAAAAGTAAAGTGAAGAGGACACCAAAAGATATTTGGGTTGTATGTGGACAGGTTAGTGCTCATATTTTTATTTTATCATATTATTGGAGAGACATGTTTGCATGCAGCAGTGTTGCAGCATTAAATTTTAAAAGGCTGTCTCACAGTGTTAATCATGGTCATGCCAAAGGGTTCCTTCTGCCTCAGTATCAGATGCTGAATGGCAGCAAGATTTCATCAGTATGTAGTAGTAACATGTTGGAATATGGTCTAATGCTGCCCGATGTCACATGCATACCCTCTATAGGCACTGATTATTCACCAGTAAGGATGTGATGAAACAACTGCAACATGCAGGAACACACAAAC